>CACKRE030001504.1:85282-96324 GCA_902602495.3 Ectocarpus sp. CCAP 1310/34 | reverse complement strand
CCTCCCCCCCCCCCGGCTTTCTCCCTCTCGTTCTCACCAGACAAGGTTCCATGTGAGCTTCATGAGCAGCCCTACGCCCATCACGAGGGCTCCGTACACGGCGTACACATCAACGAGATGCCTCTGAAGCCAGGACATCTCTCTCCACACCCACTCGGGGTCGTCCGGGAACCACGACAAGCCTTCCGACACGTAACCTTCCGAGGGCGGGAACCTCCCTTCCGCCCCCAGCTCCCACGAGAACCGGTCGTCTTCGCTGGGGCCTTCTTCTGCTTCTTCACGGTGGCGGCGGTAGCACCAGGGGGGCACATCACCATCACGATCACGTTCGTCATCGAGCGCCCACCAAAGGGAAGGCTCTCCGTGAGGACATCCCGAGCGCCGCGCGGTCGCAGCCAGGTGGGTCCGGAGCTCGTTTTCCAGCTTGACAAGGGGGCAGCAGTCAGGTCAGGGAAGCGGACGAAAAGAAGCGGTTGGCAACAAGCGCAGGATCATCAGCCTCTACATACATATATCACGAGTTTAAGGGAGTTTTTGAAGGCTGGAGCAAGCTGCGCGTTCTCTGCAGACAACGAAGGGCCTTATGTATGCCGTACATTGACACAAAAGCGAACCCGGGTCCCCTAAACCAAACACAAAGGCTCTCCCCTCTATACATACCTTTATACCGCAACGAACAAAATGCGGGCCCCTAAAACCAAATCAAAGGTCCCCCCGACACCACAACAAGCAACAAGTGGGGCCCCGATACATACGCCGGAGCCCCCGCAATCCACCAATAGCAAGCAAGTCCTTCGTCTTCACTGGCCAACACTGCCAATAACATGATAGCAGGCAACGAAAAACATTCTCCAACACGTCGGAAAAGAGCTCAACACCGACAAAAAAAAAAACGCCGTGATCTATCTCACCAAGTCTCCTGCACGACCGACCCCGCCCGCCTCGTGAAGAGCCGCGCTAGACCTGAGGGCCCCCCGCCGCATGTCGGCGCCATGCGCGTCGACGACGGCGGCCGTGAGGCTGGTGACGTTGCAAGGCGGAGGGCAAGTCACTCCTGCTCCGCTGTGCGCCAAGCGGGCAGCCGCCTCCCTCTGTCACGCGGCGGCAAACACACGCGTCCGGCGATGGCACGAAAGGGAAGGCAGGGACGGATGTTCCGCGGTGAGCAGGGACGTCGAACACAAGAGGAGATGAACACGCATTATGGCATGGGAATGTCCTGCCGAAAATTGGTTGAAAAAAAATGAGAGGGAGGCAGGCATGTTACGCGGGAAGCGGTAATGTCAAACAGGGCTGTTGCCTCCAAGCTCCTCCGGATCAGAGGTGAGAGAGAGAATGCAGGCAAGATATGTAAATGTGTAACGTGCAGACAATGGTGTCGCACAGGTCCTCAATATTTCGAGCTGCACCAGAGCAGCAACCTGCTGAAATCCAGCAACATCTTAGGCAGACGCCCAAAAGCACAGGCGCCGGTATACAGCAGGTACTCCTCCGATACAGAGACATTTATTGTGGTGTCAAACGCATTCATTGCCGCTAGTGAGGGGACCGCCACTTTATACTGAATGAGGCAAGATGGCGGCAATGTATGCCCTCCAATTGTGGACGAACCAACCATTACTCGCCGTTATTGAGGGATGTTTCTTCGACAGCGGCGTATTCCAACAATATCGGATGGAAGCGATCAAGAGATCTCTCTGATGGGTGCCCTCGTATCGGCGCTTCACACTATTCAGGGAACCCCGCAATATCGAGTACTCATCGTACGGAGCCCCCTCTTGTCCAGTGGCCCTATCTTGGCCTCTACAGACACCACAGTCAAATCAAGGCGAAGAGCATCCCAAATATAGTTATCGTGTCTAGCGCATTAATATAGGGCCACATAGGGCCACACTGAAAGCAATACAACGAAGAGGGGCCCCGTGAGAAGATGATACACGTGCACAGGTACCAAGCACATTCAGGCCTGTGTCTGCTTCGCGCCTGACCTGGTCTGGAGACGTCGGTAGCACCACGGAAGGCTTCCCATGCCACAGGGCCGCTTGGAGAGAACGGACGTCGCCATCCGTTACCAAGACCGTCACCAGCCGGTGGGACATGATTCTGAGGTAAAAAAAGAAAAATACACAAATCCATAGAGATGGACTCATTGTGTAATACTGAGAAGAAAAAAAAAGGAAGCATTGCCGTCTGTGATGGAAGACCATCATATACACAAACATGAGCTGTAAATACGAATGCAACAGAGCGAACATGCCCGTCCGTCAGCAGCAAGCCGGCGAGACATGACCCTGTAACAAAAAATGCAAGAGAAAGAGGAAATCATTGGCGTCTGCTACTAAAAATCATACCATCATAGCCGGTGACACATGACCCTGAATTTCAAATGGAAAGAACAAACACCGTACACCAGCTGCTATGACGAAAGCAAAACACGCTGCATAACAAATAACGGGACAAATAAATGGCGACGGCCTTTGGAAAGGGACACATATTCCTAACGAGGGCGATTGGTTCTCTTTCTTGCTGAAGCAAAGGTCAATATATACGATTGTGTTCTTCGTAATCCTGACAGGGAAGAGAACTAATTCGCATTAAACTTTGATCGCTGTTGGCACGGAACGCGAAGAGTCTGAAGTGCCGCGAATAAAAATTCCGACAAATAAGGTCGATGAATCAGCACGAGACAAACGCAGAGAGCCCACCGCTCCCCACTCGGTACGCGAGGGCAAGGAAAAATAAACAAAAACAAAAACAACAATCGATAAAATGGCATCACTAATCAAGACAGCACTCTCTCGAAATCCCATCCCCTATCCCATCATAACCGGGATGTATTCAGCGCCGAGTGGCATCGGCCACGCCACTCCCCCGCACGTACCGAAAGGGAGCAGAAGTTACGTGTATCTGTTATGCTCCCCTCGAAAGCAAACTGGGTACCGTGTGCGCCTCCGTGCGTGTGTTTGATATGCATACAACTTGTACCATGGGCCGTGAAAACCGGCCATGCAAGGGAAAGACATCAGTCTCAGTACGACTGAAAACAGAAAGGGCTTCAAAAGACCATGATCTGCGACCCCCGTGAGGTGACAAGGGTGAAGCTAGGGTATTCTCCGGGCTAGTGACTGAAACGGCAAAATACGGAGGCTTCTACTTCTAGTTGTTGTTGCTGCTTCCATAATCCCCTTGCCTTCACCACTCTCTCTGCCACTACTTGGGGTGTATGGTCGTCCCTCCGTCAAGGACTAAGGACACACTACACATGGAGTTTTCGTTTAAACAGGTGTCCTTAAGCCAGGGAAGTGTCCTTAAGGTCGACACCCCGCCTAACATTGTACATACGTTCTGCGAGCCACCATGCCTGTGAAAAAAAAGCAGTCCGTAACCGGGGGAGTGTCCTCAAAATGGTGTCCTTAAACCGAGGGATGAGTATTGTTCGATATCGCGTCCCCGATATTTAGAATGAAAAAAAAAATCTCACCCAGCCACCAAATATATATCATTTCTGGAGCTTTTGAGCGTTTCGTTTATTCACGGTTTCTTTCTTAAGCTTCGAGTATTCTCGGGCGCTTGCTTATTGTGTGGACGATCAGTCGGGTCGAAACTTGTTGCTCACTTCCGTGCCACCTCTTCCTTCCTCATTCATGGTTCCAACAGCCTCTCTTCTTTCCCTACCCTTAACTTTCGGTGCTATGCATAGAAATATTATCCTCAGGGTCACCACTAGCTTCTGCAATGGTGGCTCGGCGGAAAACATTGGTAGCAATGAAAGTTGAGGGAAGGGAGTGATGAGAGACGAATCGAAACATGAACCAAGACGGCAGTACTTGGCACGGAAGAGAGCAAACGCTCCCACCCAGCAACTGCCGGAGACATAGAGAGCTACAGTACCCAGTAGTGGTACACTTGCTATACATCGTAGCATCAACCGGTGTGCGTGTTCGATTTTTTCGTTCCGTCGATGCAGGCCCCAGCGTACCTACCCGTTTTGATACATATTTGACGGGTCGGGCGGAGAAATGGTCACACAGGAGCAAGGCAAGTACAGTTGCTGTTGATGTTGTTTTCTTCAAATTAAACTCGTGTCAGTTGCTAATCCCAAAATCTAGCAAAGATTCTGTCCGTGGTCACAAAAAATGCTAGAGCCGTCAGATGATCACCCTAAAAAAAATACTATGGTATTATTTACATATCATATTGTTTGCATGTCCCTTGCACAGGGTAGTGGTCCCAGCACAAGGGCCGTCTACCGGGCACCCACTTATACTCAGCGTGTGAGACAACCCGAGTATTCCATCTGTGTCACGCGATTTCACCGGCCTTTTTCAGGGCAACTGGCCTTATATTTACGAGGCCTTACACAACTCGAGTGTTCCAGCTGCGTCACGCGATTTCACCGTCCTTTACAAGGGCCACTGGTCATCTCTTGTCGACGCCATACAATATACAGGGACAACCACTGTTGCTGATAACGGTGGCGCAGCGCATTCTTCGGTGTAACGACGTATCAAGTCATGTTCTTGTGGATGGACGCAAGGCCGAACGGCAAAGCAGGAAAGACAAAAAATAGGCAAGGGTCCGACTGCTGACGCCATTCCGTACGTTCCGGTTCGAGAGCTGCTTGCTGCGTGGGGTACGCGACAGGCCGGGACGGTAACGGCAAAAAAACAAGACATGCGTCGTTAGGAACATGTCTTGTAGGTTTAAATAAAAAAAAAAATCAACATGAAAGGAAACAACAGGCAGGAAGAGCCGTTGAAAGAAGGAGTCCATTCTTCTCACCTCAACAGCCACTCGGAGGAGACGACCAACCCCCCCGCGTCAAAAAACAACAAAGGTTGCCTCCCGTCCAGCAACTCCCATCCACCGTATGGGGGGCCCACCCTTCTATCACCGCCGCCGGCCGCCAACAGCTCGGCATCTTCCTCCTTTCCGCCAGCAGTCGACGGCAACGGCATAGTCGTTGGCGGCTCCGAGCCTTCCGTAGATCGTTTCCACAAATAACTCCGGCCTACGGCGGAACGTTCCGCGGAATGGTCTCCGGAACCGTTCTCGGGTTCATCAGTAGCGGTTTCGTCGTGTTCCTCGGTCGGCTGACGACGGTGGTCAGGGTGTGGGCCGTGGTCCAGCCAGAGCGTTCGGCATCCCACCGCCGATAGCTGCGTTGCCGTCTGGTGGTAGTAGAAATGGCGTGAAGTGGATACAGCAGCCAACCAGCGAATCACGCACGAGCGAGCGAGCGGGCGAGAGAGAGAGAGAGAGAGAGAGAGAGAGAGAGAGAGAGAGAGAGACAGACAGACAGAGAGAGAGACAGAGAAGAGAGAGAGAGGGAGGAAGAGGAATAGAGAAAACGCTTCAAAGGGAGACGACTGTGAAGCCAAGATGAGACATATTTCGTCGCGCCAAAGCAAAACGAAAGAGTTAATCGCCCCGAAAGACAAGATGTTGGAGAGGCGGGACCCGTTCTAAAGGTCATCCCCGCCTCCACACAGCACAAAACGAACGTGTGTTTCGTGTTGGCTTCACCAATTCTTTGCGCGACGGAGCTACTGTGCACTGGGACTCTTGGTCCTCCCAAAGCCAAAGAAGGCGGCCGAGAGAGACAAAACATCGGTACGAACATGTACAAGACTTCGCCAGCTGCATTCCAAGCAAATACCACAAATGAGCAAACGCCCCCCCATGTCCTTTCGAGGACGCTTGGTCAATGATCTATCAACCAGAGCATGCCAACCATGAGTGCGCCCTCCTCTCACCTCTTCACGAAAAGCCTTCCAAGACGGCCGGGCGCCACTTCCAGCTTCCCCTTCGCTTCCTCCCACCGCCGCATCCGGTGACACTCCCCACGCCGACCCTCCCCCGTAGCCGAGCTGCACAACCACCACGGGCGCAGCGTCATCTCCCTCCACGCCCTCCTGGACAAACCCAAGCGTTCAACAAGGCAGCGGACAAAACTTGAGCAACGCACGAGGTCGCGCCATGAATGCTGAAGGTACTGTGGGTTTAGGCGAAACTGCACCATCAACAGGCAACAAGCCAAAGGTGAAGCGGTTTCAACATCACCAATAGGCACAAGACAGATGCGAACCGGCACCAACAACGTCAACAGGCACAAGGCAGAGGCTAACCGGCATCAACATCACCGACGGAAACTTCTCGACGAGACGGTTCCCCAAGGCCGCCATTCGGCACTGTCATTCTCTCTTTACAGCCGAGTATTCGAGATATGAAAATCGGCCCAGTAGGTGCGACTACCCTAGAGTATTATTCTATATTTCAGCTGGAAGACGCCACTGGCGAGGGTTGTAGACAAACAGACCGAGAAAATCGGTAAACAAGTCGGCACAAAAAATACCAACAAAAACAACCCAGGGGCTTTAGTGAACAAGCATTCGAACGAGCGTGCGAATCTAGGAACGGAGTCGGATATGACCGCCATTGCAAAAGTAAGGCTGCCGGGTCAAGCAGCTACATCCAACGCTGCTGTAGCAAGCGCAGGTGCCCTGTAGCGCCGAGAACTAGGTGGGGTTCCCAGCAGCCGCAGCAGCAATCCATCTCACGTGAGATTGACCGGACACCACGGACGACGATATCGTTACAAAACACACACAATACACACTGACGTATTTTCATCGGTCAGCCGGCTATCGCGGTCGATGCTAGTAAAAAATACACCTGCACGTACAAAGGCGCGTGCACGTCAACATGCCTACGTACACGAAACCCTCGTTGACCGGCGACAACTCTCCCAACGTGCCACTCCACAAAACAAACACGCTTACCGGCTCTAACCAGGACCAAACGTCCTCCAGCGCCTCGTTCCCTCTCGCCGCCCCGTCCCCGCCCTCCGTCACCGCCGCATCTCTAGCAAAACCATTCCGCGCTGGAGCGGCGCCACCACCTGCTTTGGCACCGCCGTCGTCATCCTCTCCCGGCTTGCTTTTGACAGGAGAACCCGCCCCGGTGTTACCGTGATGACCAGTCGCGAAGTGACTCTCGCTCCGACGTCCGCCGTTGAGATGGTTTTGGTCGTCAACCGTCCATGAAGACATCCACAACGGACCCACCTGTGCGGTACAGCGGTCATGAAGCCGTCTTTTACTACAATATACTATTGCTTCACTTACAAGGCGCGCCTCCGGAGTGGGCTCATCAGAGCAAAGTAGTGTGCATATTGCCATCTAGACGTGATGCAGGATGAAAGAGAAGCACGTGTTGGGGTGAATCAACTGCCAGCTGCCGATCATCGACGTTTCCCAAGCTCGAACAGCTCACACAAGATGACGTGTTTTTCACTCCAAGAGCCCAGCGAACCTCAACGAACCAAAAAGAGCAATGTTCTTTATGCATCTATGCTATGTACAACCTCTTCGTTTCGTACCAACGACCAACATACCTTCCGGAATACGCGTGTTTTGACCCACCCGCCCGGGTCACACAAGAGGAGCGTAACCTCGGAATTCCTTTGCTTGTGTGAGTAGTATTTTTTTATTCTACTTTGAGCCACCGCCACCGCCGCCAACAACAATCATGTCTTGTACAATGTTCACCATGTGCACTCTCGCGGGAAGCTCTCGAGGATACTCCAAGCTGCCAAAGCAGCTGTTGCCTAGAGCCATCACGGTGGACGACCGTGGGTCGTGCTGATGGCGATGGTGATAGTGGTAGTGGTGATCTTGATGGTGGCGATGATGCGGACCCTCTTCGGAGCCCAAAACTGGCCGGTCGTCCGCCCACGAGGCTAAGTCGTGGTCAGCCTCGCGCGCCGCCTTTTGTGGTGAAAAGAAGAACAAAAAACGACATGAAAAAAAACAGCAACAGACTTAAAAAGGATAAGAGAATAAGCAAGTACTAGGAAGCAAGCACGGCGATATGGACGTAGATCCGATAAGAAGGAGTCCTCAATTCGACAGCATCAGCGTTGACCGAAGTCGCCATGCACGTTGTCGGAACGTCACTTTCTGTCTTGTTTGCCCGTGTGAGCGGTTGATGCGTCTAGAACACTCCCTACGGTCCCCTAAATAGCGCCGGTGAACCGGCCCGCAATAGTCCCGACCAAATCGCGTGATACGGAGAAATCAAGCTGGTTAGTACACGGGAGGGTGCCCGCTATGGTACGGGTGTGCGCCTAACAAGTGCTTGACTAACTGGCCCACAACAAGGGGCTTGGCTGCGGACCGTCCGTTGCTACAACGTAACCCGAGTTACGTTCAATGCTCACGCAAAGCACCTAACCCCACTTATCAGCAGAAACGATCGATATGCACACCGCCGGTGGCGCGGCAGCAAGACTTGCCTGCATCCTCGACAAAGCAAGCACCAGGCGAAACAGGCTGCTGTGCACCCGCTGTCCTATCGTCTGACCCTCCAAAGGGAAACCTGAAAATCACGACAAGGGATAGCACGGCCACGAAACAAGGTCACCATGCAACGGAGCGGGAGAGAGTCAATCGTGCATAGTACGGCGCCGAGCTCCAGCTGTATCCGCACGACCATTTGTCTGGGTGAGCACCGTAGGATGAATACGCGAGATACTACCCCCCCTACACCGACCATCAAAGCTCGATTACAACCTGCAGCAACACCACCAGCGACGGGGCCGAAAATGCTGAGGTTGGGATCATAATCATTTCGTCGAGAGCTTCTCTTTGCTTTTTGTTGTCTTCACAAAATAAAAAACTGTTCCGGTCTCTGCCCAGCACCTTCTACTTAATATCCGTACCGGTCCAACTCACGCGGGCGTCTGTCGTGGTCAACGGCACCCGTGTACCTAAACAGGGTATAGATACACTTCTTAAAACTCCTGCACGTTGCCCCTCCCAACTCACACCCGTCGTGAAAACAAAAAGAGATTGAGCTATTATAATATCGTCATGATGGTGACATTAATCTAACAATTCTAACAACGGTGATTGTTGTTGCTGTTGTTGCTGTTGTTAATGCTGTCTTCACACATAATTACAACATTACAATGTTGTTCTGGTGAAAACACAACGACCTCAACCGCGGTGTCATCGCGCTCACCAGTATAGGGAGCGGGGATAGAGTTTGGCGGCCGATCGAGGTCGCCCAGCAGCCCCGCGCTGTTCACGACGCAGCGCAGGCCTAACCTCGAGCACGCTCGGAACGCCGCCGATGCTCTCCGGTCGGCAATGACGAGGGCGGGAGGGTCCCGCCGAAGAGCCTGTTCGCACACAAGAAATCCAATGAAAAGCAAGATCGACTTTTACCATCGCATCCAGAAACTGAGTCATCTGTGTGTGTTTGTCCACGCGTCTGTGTGAAATGGGGCACCGCAGAGTATTACCCCGGGTGAAGCGGGAAAATCACCGCTGTTGTTGCTTACCGCCCCGTTTGGTTCCCGGTAACTACCTGTGTAGCTTATACGAATCACTTGAAATATAACCGAGGGGAGAATCTGGGTCGGGAACGAGGGTTTCTGCTCATATCCGATGTGGCACACACGTGCTTGGAACTAGCAGTGAGATTCCCCCATCACCCCATCAACAGCTCTCGATAGGTAGTCGGGAGCACCATATTAGCCGATGCCTGACAGCAGCATTCACTGCGTGTCTTTTGTGCACTTTGCCGCGGTGTCGCTCTAATGCGGAAGCGCGTATCGTCTGATCGTAATCCTGTCGCATGGTATGCGGGAATGAATGCAGGAAACTCACAATTCCTTCCACCGTCTCGTCTAAACTCCAGCCACAAACGCCAACCCCGTACGATTAACACTCTGATGCAGTAGAATACTTCTTTCAGCCACGACTTCGCAACCAGCCCGCAATGCTTGTAGCGTTACGTTTAACTTCAGAAGTCGGTCACTATCGAAGTGAAAATCCAACGTCAAATGAACGCATCAGGTCTTCCAAATGTTGGGATCGAATTTGAAAAACCAACGTCAAATGAATGCATCAAGCTTTTCATGTTCTGGACTTCGCCCTACCCAGCTTCATCGATTCAGATGTGGAAACTTCGAACCACTCGTGTTGCGAGAACAACGGGCCGCAAACTATGGTCGACCACACCGAGGTCACATAAACCGGACTGGAAAAAAAAAAAATACCGAGGACTACTGTATACACTGGTATGCACGCACAAACCGTTACGGCTGTGTAAGGGTAAACCTGATGTGCATGCAGAAAACCGTTACACCCAGCACCTCACCTCAAACAAAGGGGCGTACATCGCCGCCTCCTCCCGGAGGTAAAAGCCGAGGTACGTCTTCAGGTGCCCGAAAAAGGCCCTTGCCCCCACCAAGCTCCCCCTCACCCCCCTCCAGATACCCAGCCCGGCGCCCCACCCGCCGCCGANGCCCCCCCCCCGCCGCCGACCCCCCCCCCCCAAGCGTCCCCGAGTCCCTTCCCCGAACACGGCCTCCTTCTTCCGTTGGCGGGCGGGGGGCGCGCCGGGCAAGGGTGGGCGAAATGCGGCGACGGGGCATACTGCTGCTGCTGCTGCTGCTGCTGCTGCTGCTGCTGCTGCTGCTGCTGCTGCTCCTCAGCGTCTGTAGTCACCGTTGCTTCGCCCGCCGCTGCTGCTAGGTGGTGTTGCGGAGTTTTTGCGGGGGGACCGTGGCTGTGTGCGGTGGCGTTGGAGTTGGGGGCCTCGCCGGTGGGCTTGAGGGAGAGGAAGGAAAGACCGGGGATGTCTTCCACCCTGGTTGAAGCGGAACAACAGCGTCCGTGATATGTGAAACGGCAAAATTACATGGGGGACGGCGGAGACAGGCCAGCGATAGAGAAGCAGAGGGAGAGAGAGAGCAAGGAAGAAAGGCAGAGCACAACACAGAAAGGGCAAGGAGTCCAAAATAGAGAGTGAGTGATCGCATGGAAGGATGAGGTGGGCATGGGGGCACTGGACACACCTTGATCTTGTGAAGATGTGCTACACAGGACAGGACAACCGACGCTTGCTTAAGCGTAGATTTTGCTACACAGCGGTATGACGCTCTTGCAATCTCTTCGACCAAAGACACCCCGTCTCACCAGCGGAATGCATACCATCAAAGCCACCATCGCATCATTACGCCCCCCCCCCCC
>CACKRE030001504.1:65589-85167 GCA_902602495.3 Ectocarpus sp. CCAP 1310/34 | reverse complement strand
TTACGCCCCCCCCCCCACTGATGCACTCACCAGGCCTGGAATCCGTGGGGCAAAGCGAGGCTGGCACGGTAGCCTCTCCCAATCATCTCTTGCGCAAGCGCCTTGAGCGGAAGCACCGCGTTTTCCTCTGGGACCCCGACGAAGACCACGTGCTCCTGCCGATGCCCCCAGGCGCTACATATCATACCGTCGGAAACGAAGCAAACGTTAACATGGTTGTTCAGATGTATCGGTGTGAACCAAAGGCTACTCGATGTCGATATGCAAACATACTCCGCAGTTGTTTAGATGCCATGAATTTCTGTGAACCAAACCCATCCAGATGTCGAACCGGTAACATACTTGTTGTTTGCATGCCGTGAATCTCTGTGGACCAAAGGCATCTGCATATCTAGATGGCTGGGCCTGGTGCTCGTACGGCACGTGCTATTGATGCGTACGACGCAACCAACGAACGACCGCATATGTGCAACACGTGCCAGCTTACGCACTACTGCTGTGCCTTTTCACGCTTTCTACGATCCATTTGTTGACAACGCCGTTACTATAGTGGCGAGATCAGAGACAGCAGTACGAAGATAAGAGAGTCAAACCCGTTTGTCACAGCAATGATATATATGCATACTCATGAGTAGACACAGCAGTACAATTTAGAAGAAATGTTATTACACGAAGCATTTCGGCTTGTCCAAGCTTGTCGATATTAAATGCTCCGGTTATCCCCACCATCGCTAAGAGAGCAAGTTGCAACAAAATTGCAGCAGTAGCGGCGGTTACGTTCCATAAGGGAGGATTTGCAGAAATCGCCGAAACGTACGAACCCAATTTGTTCAAACAAGTCATGAGCCCCGTGCTGCTGCAGCTGCATGGCCTTCTACCAGCTTCCCATGACCGGAAAAGTGGCCTCAGTTCTCAATTCTCAATCAACGAACGATGGAGACAACACGGGCTATGTAGATGTGTAGACTAGACTGTGATATGTGCCTTTGACATGACGCGACGACGACGCGCGCAACACCAACACTCGTCGTCATGCTTTTTTTCGTCCAACGTGCTGTGTCAGCAAGTAAGCGACGATTTACCTCGTAGTTCTCTGTCTACGACCCACTCCATAACCGCATACACCCGGCAGCCGTGCACCTGCATTACTGTGAGCAGTGGTCCGCTCGTGATCGGTACATGCCCGCCAACGTGCAGCGAAACTTCCGAGCCTGGAAGGTTCCTTAGGAATCAATCTTCTTCTTGCTACCTATCTGATACTGCTGCGGATGACCGAAATGCCCGCACCAACAGGCTAGAGCTGGAGACAGACGTGCGTCTAAAACGTCACAACAGCAAGCAACGACTTTACACATGCTTCTGCTCGGGTGCTCTGCTAGGTATGTACATGCATTCTGGAGTTTGGTGGACCAAAAAAACAGCGTGGTGTGCCCAGCGACGGTATGATCGACCTTCTCGTTTCGGCGGACGCGGCGAAAAAACACACAGCACCGTAAATTCATTTTAGCATGAAAGCCTTACGCAAGAGACACTCGTGATGCCGCATGGGAGGGTCACCGATACGATCTATCGACGGTCCTGTTCGGCTACCCGCCAAACGACGGAATGTGTGTCGTGTAAAAAAGTCAGTGCGTTACAAATACAAGCCAGGACGAGAAAAACGGATTCAACCACGCGCGAGACAAAAAACCTACTGCTGCTGCACGCGCTACGCACCCGGTCGGCCGACGATCCTCGTGCTGCTGCTCGGGCTCGGAAACTGCGCTCCAAGTATCCATCTTCGACATCCCTGTGACCATGCCACCCGTGGGAGAGAGGCAGAGCATTGACGCGGCCAAGGCCAACACGCGCAGAACTGGGAGCACCCAGGTTCTGCGGGGACGTCGAGATCGACCGACATCTTTGCTCTTCACCAGGACCAGCCCCGCACGGACCTCGGGGAGGTTCTCTCGGCGCTGCTGCTTACCCCCACCATCTTTCTGGGCTATCTTTGTGCGCATAAGGGATCAAGAGATGAGTGCCCCTCGTGTCCTCGTGCTGAATCACGTGGAGCCGGGCGCCAGTCCCGTATGGTCTTCGTCGGTCCAGGGGCTCCGTCCCAAGTTTTCCGTTGGATCCATGGTATACCACTATCCAGTCCGTCGATGCCCCCCACCGACACCGACGACTTGCAAGTGGCGCAGTCTCATTGGGTGAGAAGAGAAAAGGCCCTTGCGAGCGACACAGAGCGAGCATCAGCCTCGGTCACACCACTATACGCACTCTTCATTGCCGTGGCAGGTGAAAATTGCAAAGGGCTTCGGACCGTTTCGCACTCAAGCCAGGGACTTATTCCAGTATACACGGCCAGCAGCGTTACAGCAACACAGCACCCGGGCTCGGCGATAACGGGCGAACGAAGCAATCGCCAGCACCAGCAGGATGGTGTCTGATAACAGACAAATAGGAATGGGCTTGCTGGCACTTGGCGGGATATTCCTGCTGCTCGGGGTGATGATGTTATTCGATCCTGGACTGCTGGCAATCGGTGCGTGCGGCGTGAATTAATGCGGTTGAGAGTAGAGATCATCGTTTCTGTCCGCTACAATACGCCTGCAATCTTGTATCCTTCCGGGGTGTTGAGTGTATACACGAAGTCTCCCCTACCTCACGGCCTCGCATCTCATTCAAATAGGGGGGGGTTGCTGAGGTTGATCTTCTGTACCTTGATGCAAGGTGCATTGGTTGGTGCTCATCCTTGAAACGTGTCAACAAGAACGGCATTTCGATTTGGCGCACCGCCAGCGGACTACGTACATATTTTTGTTTTTCATCTCCCATCACTGCTGTCAACGGAAGAATATCCACGGTAATCACATGACTGTTTTCAACTACAGGTACTCAGAAACAAGACGCGATCTCTGCACACCTACCAAATTTAGTCGTGGAAGTACGCACGCAGCCGTGGTGTCGTGAAGATTGGTGTGCGACTGACTCGTCGAAGCAAGGGCAGCAAAACAAGACCTCCAAGTTCCTGGCCTAAGAACGTTTTTTGCCCGCGGACGAGCCGCTGAACCTCTGAGCTCGTTTTTCACGCCGTGCACGATCAGGCAGTTCCCAAGCAAAACACACGTCTCGACGGCGCATCTTCCCCGATGAGGCCAACTTCAGCTATTGTTGTTGTTGTTGTTGTTGTTGTTGTTGTTGTTGTTGATGTCTTCACATTAATAACCGTTCCGCTCTACCCGGTACCTTCCTCTAGTCCCACTTGACGCGGTCGATTCCCGTGGTCTCAGGCGAACTTACTCCAAAAAGGTATACGAATAAAATACGATGGACCCCGAAGGGCCCGCAAGTCAAATGAAATTAACGGCAGATAGTCTAGAACCCTCCGCTCGCCTCTACATGCTATGCGAGGGAACCAAAGAATGAGAAAGAAAGGAATGGAAAGGTAAGGTTTTCATGGTGACCCCGCACGAAATATCTGCTGCGGTGGGCATGCCTCGAAACGTGGGCATGTATGCGCAGAACTGCTCACGGGATTGTTGAACGTTGTGTAATCTTAGTCTTTCTTCGGACTAGGCGGTCGGGATCGCCCTTCGTATGCATAGGTATTCATGGAAGCCCGTTGTTGCAACCTTTCGTATCCAGCTGCTTACTTAAACCACTACCGGTGTACCGTCGTGGGTCCGATATGAGAGGGTCGAAATCGGTTGTCACGGACTCGACCATCTGAAGTATACTTGCGTACTCTCTTAATCTGGCACAAGAGGGAGCTCCGATATTAGAAGGTCGAGGGCCTTTGTCCCACCACCTTCTTATATCGGAGCCACGTCTGTAGCGCGAAGTCTCCAACTTCCTTCAACACAGCAGGTTTTATCCGGCCAGATCCTCGACTCATGCCTTTCCTGTCTCTCTCCCTGGTCGTCGTTCCCGCACTTCGTGCTCGGTGCGCGTGCGCACACCAGGCGACGTGCTTTTCCTGGCAGGAATAACAATGACCATCGGAACGAGGCGAACATTCGTTTTCTTCTTCAAGCGGAAACAAGCACGGGGCAATTTATGCTTCTTCGGCGGGGTCGTGCTCGTTTTCCTCAACTGGGCGGTTATTGGGATGGGATTCCAGGTGAGAAAGAGCGAGAAAAAAACGAGGGTCTCTCGGATTGTGCGGCTTGTTTCTGTCTCGTTCATGACCAAGAGTTTTTTTTGCGATATCTGCTGGCATGGATTGCTGGAAGTCCTCTGTTTTTGGCGTTCCGTGCCCGTGTTGTTGCAGTCGAGACTAACCACTTTGGTCCGGTTTCAGCATCTGACATTGCTGCAGTTCAGCTCGATGTCCGTAAGGCAGGGACGTTAGATCGGCTTACCGTTGTTCCATTCACTCTATGATAGTCTACACTCTTGAGGTACATAGCCTCGTTTGCCGTAGACTCAAGCTTGTGCTACACCACGCTGCTCAAAGTGGCCCTTTCCACCGTAAGTGAAGCCGTTATTGTTTTATGGATTGGTGTGATAGGCCACGCATTTGCACGCTGTTGTTGGAACAATCCAAGCGTGTGTTAGTAAAGTATTACTAAACGCCGTTATCCAAGTATTTTTAGAAAGTATACTCAAACTCGGTTGGTGCGTACGGCTGAGTAGTTTTGAAATACTTATTAAAACTCTTGAGTATGGATGAGTATTTCGAAATACTTTCTCAAAGACTTCAGTACAAGTTGAGTAATTTTGAATTACTTACTCAAGGATTTACTCAAGGTTGAGTAAATATGCTCAACCTCCTGAGTATCGATGAGTAATTTTGAAATACTTGCTCAATAATCCGAGTACGGATGAGTATTTTGAAGGACTTATCCCAAGGCTTTAGTATTTGTTGAGTATTTCCGAAATACTCACTCAATGAAAAACTCAACGTATTTTTGAAATACTCACTCAAACGGTTGAGTACACGTTAGTATGTTTGAAATACTTACTCAACCTCCTCAGTATGTTGAATTTTCCTGAAGTACTTACATACTCAGTCTTCGACTATGGTTGAGTAGCACTCTACCCCTGGAAAAATTCTACCTGGTATTGATAGTATCCGGTGAATACCACCCGAGGACAAGAGGTGACTAATGATGACGTCGTCAGTAGTGCAGGGCATTTTCTGCGGGCCTTGCGTGCACCACCGCCACACATTCTGCTGATGCACACGATTACTCGCGGCTCGCGACGAAAGCGATATTCAATACTCACCGGGTAGAGGTAGCGGCATGGTTCCTATGCGACGCAGCTGCTACAAATGCAAAGGCACCCGCCGATGCAGCACCCTTGGAGGCCGTGTAAGCAGCAGCAGCAGATGCTGACGTGATCCAGATCGAACTGTGCGCGTCAGAGAACCGGCTGTTGCTTACAGCACGGTGAATCCGAAGTGTACTCTGTGACGGCGGAAACGGTGGCCGCCGTCAAGAACTTAAAAACACCAGAGGGTTTCGGGCAGGAAGGGGCACGCGAGGACTCCTATCTCTTCTCTGTGGAAAACTATTGCAAGCCCCTCCGAACCCCACGGGGCAAGACCTACATCGAGAAGTTGTGCAATATGACGTACTTACAATGCCCGAGTACGCGTGAGTAGTTCTGAAAATACGTATACTTACTCAATCCCCTGAGTATTGGTGAGTAGTGTTGAAATACTTAATGTTAGTAAAACGCTTGAGTACGGATGAGTATTTGGAAGTACTTCCTCAAAGGCTTGAGTAAAGTTGAGTATTATTGAAATACTTACTCGAGTATATTTACTCAAGGTTGCTTGAGTAAATATACTCGAATAGCTGAGTACGCATGAGTATTTTTGAAATACTTATCCTGAGTGTCGATGAGTATTTTTGAAATACTTGCTCAAAAATCTAAGTACAGTACTGGGCCCTCTATAGTGCAGGGGTGTGTCCAGAAATTCTACCTGCACTATAGCGGGCACCTGCACTACTCAGAATAGTGCGTCAATAGTGCAGGTTCGGCACTATTGAGGCTGTGAGTATACCTCAATAGTGCAGGTCCGGCACTATTGAGGAGATGTTTGATTTAATGGTGTGGCGCTCATGCTTTGCGGGGCGAACAGAGTACGAATTACAGTAGTATAATGGTGGATCGAATTACAGCAGCAGTGCTGGGCCCTGTTCTAGCGTGCGCGTGGGCAGACTGTCCCGCGACGCGTATGGTTCCCCCCTGCCTCACACACAGAGATGTTGTAGAAAAATTACTTGCAAGTTGCACCGTGAACTGTCGCACTAACCAACACTTCAACATTAATACTTGGTCGTCGGTGCCCCCGTTCACTGTTGCAAGATAATATATATGTATACCACACCAGGAAGCGCACTACAAGAAAACAAACAACCACTACTGCTATCGCTGTACCCCCCGCCCTCACTACGTCGCGAAAAATTATCTCGTGTCTGCCTGGCGCATCCATCAACTTGAGAATCTCAACCTTCGTGTTGTTGTCCGGCCGTGCACGAGATCCAGAACCCTTCTTACTCCCCCCCGTCGTTTTCTTCGGGCGTTTAGATGGCCCCGCCCCAGCACCCGCGGCTGGTGTCGCTTTGCGCTTGTCAGCCTTGGCGACGCCCTTGCTGCAGATGCAGTGCTTGTCGTTGTCCTCAAACATGCTGCCTCAATTGCCGTGGAGCCGCCCGCCACACCCTCCCTTGCAGACGTGGCCATGAGGGGCTCGCGGCGTTCTGTAATGTTGATGGCTCAGTTCATCGTCCGCACAAGGCATGGGTTTCTGCAGCAGCACATGTGCCATCAACAATAGAGCTCTTCGGGTCTGCAGCAGCACATTTGCCCTGGTTTCTGTTTGGGTCTGTCCGCTGCCTTGTCCGCGTGTGTTGTTGTATTTAGTATCGACCGCGCTAACCGGCTGACCAATGAAAAGACGTCAGTCTTAGCGCGATTGAAAACATAAAACACATCTAAATGCCTCTCATGGTTTTTTTGAGGGGGCGGGTTGGGGGAGGCTAAGCTATTGTCCGGATCAAAGACAGAAACGGTACAACGGAAGAAAACTGCACGGGTCGATGAAGGCTGCTACCTTGCACTCTGTTCCGTTTTGGGGTGCTTTCACCGCCATCCTCCTTCCTCCCAACTCCATCGTTCTCACTTATCGTTTGTGTGTGTCCAATCTGCACTACTGCGGGGCACAGCGGTGCCCAACCTGCACTAAAGCGGACCGCCCTCAATGTTGCAGGACCTGCACTATTGAGGGTGCTGTCTGTGTCCAAAGATTTTACCTGCACTATACCGGGCACCTGCACTATTTAACCTGCACTATAGAGGGCCCAGTACTGTACGGATGAGTAAAATTGAAATACTTACTCCAAGGCTTGAGTATTTGTTGAATATTTCCGAAATACTTACTCAAGGAAATACTCAACGGATGAGTAAACTAATGAAGTATCTGAGTACGCATGAGTCATTTTGAAATACTTACTCAAACGGTTGAGTACACATGAGTGTTTTGAAATACTTACTCAAGGGCAGTACTCAAGGTTGAGTATTTACTGGAACATATTCGAGTTTGAGTATACTTTATTAAGCACACCCTTGGAACAATCTTAGTCCTTGCCTCCCGCTGGCGGTTTGAGTACCCAGTGCACAAGATACCGTGAAACTTGTGTTCCACTATCCCGTGACCAACGGACATTGCGTTGCTGCAGTGACTCACATAGCTATGTCGAAAGATCTGTATTCTTGGAAGGCACTTAAAGTAGTGACGTGCGTATGTACTTGTAATCATCACCGGCGTGGAACATCCATGCATGAACTCCCGAGCCCAAACACGACCGAAATTTCGTAGAAGTTCCTACTGGTAGACACGCGTCCCACAGTTTTCCTCATCTTTCCTCCTCTTACTGTACAGCAGCATCTTTGTCCGTCCTTTTCCAACCATGGCCCGCATACGTACATTTCCCCCCCGCGTCCATGCCCAGGTGGTTGGTTTTCTCAACCTGTTCGGGCCGTTCATTCCCATCGCGGTCCAAGCATTGCGAGGAACGCCCGTGGTCGGCAACCTCCTCAACCTTCCGGTTGTTTCCTCGTTGGTGGACAAGCTCGCGGGCTCTAGCAGTAGGGGGAGACGAGCGCCTGTGTAGTTATATAGGTTACTGAGTTTGTGCGGAAGGGGCGCCTACGTGTACCGATATTGTTGAGTGTGTGTTGATGGTGTTCTTTTTTTAACCCTTTAGTTAGTTGTTGCGTGCCCAGCTTGTGCGATATTATTGTGGCAGCGAACAAAGCGGAGATTCTGGCCATGTGTTGTGCATAAACTTCGTTCGGCCAATGATATTTTTTGCGTATCGCCTACTCGTTAATGCGGCGTTTTATGAAATTCTTCATGCACGTTATTGTACTGGCAAACAGCTAAACCACACGCCGCGGGGTTGGGTGACCTCTTTTTGTCATCCTAGAGAAACAAGGGGGATCAATCCATTCGGGCCGCTGAACACCGCCTAACGTGGACACAGCTGATGTACACCAGGAAGCGTATGTGTGTTGTGGTGAAAACCTCCACATGCAGTCGTCGTTGTCATGGCGCCGCTTTTAAGAACCCCCCCTTGCCTCAACTTGGTGCTGTTACGTATGCCATTACTACGCGTTTGTGTGTAGATATCGTGGTGTGCCAGCTGCCGACGACGGCCCACCGATGAGTCTCTCCTTAAAAAGGGTACACTCGGTGCGTACCCTCGAAAACGAGATGGGTGCTACATTCACACATGAAACCCACAGGTTGTTATCGGTAGGAAGATTAAAGTCACGGTTGATACTATACCCTCGGTTCGTACGTGGAAATACATGCACAGAGGCAAAAACACGACCCCCGTTTTAGGAAGGTGGCGGTATCAGACGAGGTACAAGTGCCTCTATGCGCTGAGTGCCTGCGATCGTTTCAAATATATGGTCGTAATAGTCGACCATCACGAGAATTGATGTTTCCGTCGGTGAACACGAAAATAGATGTATTTTATGCCTTGCTGTTGTCGGACATCTGAACTACTGCTGTCCTGGCTCATTTCTACATGTCCCTACACAAAACAACCAAAACACCTTCTACACGTAAGTAGTCTAGATAACGTTAGGAGTCATACAAACTTCTATATATATAGAAGTAGTCTAAATGCATAGCAGCAGCAGCAGCAGCAGCAACCATAAATAATATCAAATCCGTCGACGGAAGACTGCTAGCTGTTTTTACCAGCTAGAAGCAAAAGAAGCACCTCTCCTTCCAAAGCCTTCACATGACAAAAAGACACGTGCAACCAAGGTCGGGCGAACTGCCCCCTACACGAAGCGAGAGCAATTTGTTCAGCTCGAGGCTGCTACAGCAGAAACCCGTTGTCGACGTTGTTCTATGTATGTATGTACTCACATACAAAACACCGTTCCGGTCTCCGCTCAGTACCTTCTAAAAATGTCCGTGGTCCAACTGACGCGGACGCCTTCCGTGGGCACAATCCAACTACAAAGGGGGTACATTACACCTTCAAGACATGAGAGCTAAACTAGCGTCACCTATCTATCCGTATCCACACCACATGCGTTCATGCGGACAGATCTGTTCAACGGAACCAAGGCCACACCCACCCGCACTTGCTCCCCAAATAAGAAATATCACGTGGGATGCAATTACCCTCTTTCCTGTGCATAGGTTCCGGTTTCGTTCGGAGGGGTGAACTTCAAAGGGGGAATGGGGAAAATGTAGATAGCCTACAGCAGTACAAGCACATGCGACACTGAAGGATAGGGAAAAAGAGCCAGCCCAGGCATAACGAGTAAACCTGAAAATACTGACCGTAGGTTGCGTAAGATATCACATCCCCTGGACCGATTTTCACAGCTCGTTTATTCCACGACAAAGAGGATGCTGAGATCAAAGGATGTGTTTTCGCAAAGCTCTCGACGAGACGGTTCCAACACCACCATTTTCATCACCGTTACTTCGAAAATCGGCCTGGGGGGTGTAATATCCTATGCAACCTACGTATCCAACCTCATTCCACCTGTATCCGGAGTGCGTCGCCCCCTGCAGTGCATCTCACGTGCATCTTCTGCCTGCATGTCAGCTCTGCACCTTTAGCTTTAGCTTTCCAAAGCAGGCATGGCATCAGGGACCCTGAGGGAGTGGCTAGGCAAGGGACCATTTAGCCTTGCCTTAAGCTCAAGCTGGCTTGGGCTATGGTGCCACGCTGGCGTTGTGTGCGCTTTGGTCGAGAGCGGGCTATCTCCCGCCAAAGTTTCAGGGAGCTCCGGTGAGTGAGGTGTATTGAGAGCATCTTTTCAACCTCACTCATTGATCGTGAGTTCGAATCCCCATGGGGTGAAAAATTTACGAAATTTGCGGGTGAAAGCGAAATATAGCTAAAAAGCTCTCGTGAGTGCCAAACTTCGACGTTAGCACCGTTGACGAGGGAAAGGGACGGCCGGACCCTTCTCGCGATAAAAATAAAATTCAGCACGCGCCGCAGGAGGAAGGTGGGGCATGAAAAGAAATAATAGTAAGAAAAAAGCCCTGGTGTTTAACCCCCTCCTGTGTAACCTGCATGGTTGTAGTTGTACGAAAAATACACTGAGTGGTGTAGTATTCTACATACACGTCTCACCACGAAAATGGGGAGACTGTCGCCATAATAAATACAACGAAAACACAACATTGATCAGAGGGATTCCAGTGTCAGCTACATTGGTTTCCTTCCTATTGTGAAACATGTCCTCGAGTGTAATCCAGTGCGGTGGGTCGTCGGTCCTCTGAAGTCTTTTGTTTTGTGTGGGAGGTAGCGAGTGCGTCTGTCCTCTATCAACGAACTAAGCTATTGTACGGAGCGAAAGATTGCAGAGTTTGATACAGCAGTTCGAGCTGCAGGTCTGGCGACCATTCTGGAACGCACGCATGCAATCCGTGTCCGCTGCTGTTGGGGACGTCCGTCTTCCCCATGTGCACAACCGAAAACACTCACGTGTCAACGAAAAAAACTTCACGCATTGGTCACATAACTAGGTGCTAGGCTAATTGATTGCAGTTTTCGTATGCAAAGACCCGTGATCATCGTCGGAGAAATTGCCGTACATTGTACAGGTTCCAGATAGGACATTTTTTCACACATCCTGGACCGATTTTCAAAGCTAGGTTTCTCCACAGCAAGAATAGTGACAGCCCCAAGAATGGCGGCATTGAAGTCGGCTTATCAAGAGCTTTCCGAAAACGTATCGTTTCGTGTCTGCATCCTCTTCCTCGTGGAATACTCGAGCTTTGAAAGTCGCTCAAGAGGGTGTGGTATCTTAAGCAATGTCCCCGATCGTGCCAAACCGGCGCTTGGTGCGGTTTCTTCGCTCCTCCTGGGGGAATCGAACTGCTGCAACAAACTGCTACGAACACAGCCCCACGGTACGAATTGGTCGATCTGTGCGGACGCTGACATAGTCGGGAAGTGGACACGAAAACCAACAGCAGTCCTACAGCAGTAGTGTTGTAGCGTTTGAGCTCTTGCTGTTGGCATACTGCAGACGCCACGAGCGGGACAATGTAGCTTGGTTGAACCCCACCCACATGTTGCGCATAAGGTTTCAAAGTGGGACCGCGTTCTGTACAGGGGTTTTCTTTCATTTCCAGCTCGAAAAAATTCCTCGGTTCAGGCCATGTGCTGAGGCACGCAACCGCGGCCTAACTGAGTAACCGTCGTTTGCCATCAGGGCGCAGGGCGGTGAGAAAAACAATAGAATTCGGAACTGTGTGACCAATCATCCCCGTTCTCAAAATCCAGCACAAGTCTTCCATCCCTGCTTTTTTGGGTTCCGCGCCAACTCCCCGATCAGGGCGCCAACGCTGATGATCCGTAAAACACCACTGCTTGCAACGGTATAATATGCGGAGCGATTGATTCCCCCGCAACTGTTCCGTTCTGTGGGTGCCCTGATGCGGGTGCCCTGATGCTTGTGGTCCGCAACGCTTTGTTTATTTCCAGCCGGGGCGCTGGTGGCCGTCCTCTGGGCAGCGGTGAGCGACCACTATGCTGCGTGGGTTCTATGCTAATAGCGAGGGTCGTGCATATGACCGTGAAAATGCGAGGTGAACTCGAAAATACGTTTTTTTTGTGAGATCGGTTCTTGAAGATCGATTTCTCCGCAACGAAAAGAGTGCGAAACCCCACCGTACACGTCGAAGGACATTCAGCTATTATAGCCAAGGTGTTGACGAGATATATTTCCAGAACCACCCCCACCATCTTCGAACCACCATCTTCGAACCACCATCTTCGAACCACCATCTTCGGCACAATTAGCGGCATTGGTTGGTGAGCAATCGAGCTTCAAAAATATCGATCGCGCACCTGCTGTGCGTTCGCCCGCACGTTAATGGTATTGGCTGGGAACGAGATCGCGCTTGGTATTCTTTTTGGACTCAGCTGCATGCTGCTTGCTGAATGGCACGGAAGCCGGTCTCGAGAGCGCAGGCTGCAATTCGTGGCAACGTCCCGCGTTCGTGATCATGTATGTTTCGAAAGTTGCGGTTCGCGGAGGCCTCATCATCCCGCCCGCCATTGTCGAGGGTGTTTTTCCCCCGGATCTTGATCCTTACGCTGATGACGATCCTTGTCCTGATGATGATCCTCGTCCTGAGGATGATCCTCGTCTTGATGACTATCCTCGTCTTCATGACGATCCTTGTCCGGACGATGATCCTTCTCCCTGTCGTGATGATGTCGGATGACGGAGCGTAGACGATGAACACGGACAAGCTGCAAGAGGCGATGGAGAGAGCCGAGGCCAGGTGCGTATCTTGCCCTCCCACCTCCGTGCTCTGCTCGTGCGGTTGACAACTAAGTAGGCTTGAGTGACAGCCGCCACTTATCGGTTCAAAATCAACTCGTGTACACAACTACGGGGCATTCGAGAAGCCCGACATGGTAGCCTGCTTCGGAATATTATTCCTTGTTTTTGAAAGAGGCCGCTTTGTATTGTGTTGGCTGGCTTTGCGTGGATCTTGCCTGGCCCACCTCATCAGCTAGGCCAGCCTATTACTGCGAGGAAAAATATCACCTTTTGTAGGGGGGGGGAGCGCGCTATCTCATGGCACCCGACAACACGGGCCTCGGGTCAACACCGGTCGGTTTCGTGCGTGCGGGAGAACTATCTAGCGGACCACCACGATCAATTTTCCTTTGCACGGAGATGTAGTGTTATTTAGGTAGTCTTGCAGGTGGAGAGCCGATGCCCCGACACCGAACTACAATTTTAGTTCGTTTGAAGTTCAGATTTCTATCGTGGGAAATAGTTCGTGGTAAGGGGTTCGTACATGCAGTATTAGTCGAAAAGCGTACGACCCAGGTTGAATCCCTGTCCCACTTTCCACCGTTCGCTCTCTCTCCGCGCGGGCACTCGCGGATTGGCACTTGCGCCTGTATCTGCATATGCAGAAATCCCATCATCTGGGCGTCTCTTTTTTCTCGGAACCTTCTACCGGGGGTAGTGAACATTCACAGATCAACCCGCGAGCTGCTCGATCGCACCCTCGAAGGGCAAGCCGCGCCTGATTTGGACAAGAGCGCCTTGCCCGTCCTGGTTTCTGCCTTCGATGCCACCAGGTGTGAGAGAGAGAGAGACAGAGAGAGACAGAGAGAGACAGAGACAGAGAGGCGGCCGTTCGTGTTGTTTGATTGGGCCACGCGCGAAGGACCTACTCATCATTCGTAGCACTTCCCTTGAGCCACGCAACCTCTCTCCTGCATAAAGTAAGGCCCAGTCCTAACGAGGTTTCGAAGAATCAAAACTAGAGATAAGAATCGAGCCTTGATTGGTCGAAGACAGACGAATCCTTTCTCGAATTCCGGCTGACAGAGCTCAAACTTGATTTTCTGAAGCGGACAAAAAGTTAAAGTTTTGCCGTGAACTATTTCTTCCGAAGTCAGGAAAACAAAATTCAAAACCAAATATGTTTCTTGTCCCGACCAAATAAGGCAATTTTGATTTATAATTTGTGCGACTTTGTGTTGCAAAGCGTCCTTCATGCCCAGTGTAATCCGTCACCAAGTTTCCTTCCGTTTTCTTCTGACCGAATGGAAGGCTCAAAACGAAGGTGTTCTCGGAGGGCAAGGCTGCCGACGCGCTAGCTGCTTCCATGGCGGTTCCAGGGCTTTTCAAGCCGGTCTGGTCGAACGGGAGGCCGCTGATCGACGGGGCGGTCGGGGACGTTGCCGGAGTCGACGGACTGGAGCGATCTGAGAGGGTGCTTTATCACCACGTGAGCAGCCACGCCGCCGCCGTACGCCAGGTTTTCTCGAAGCACAACTTGCCTATTTACCTCTTAAACGCCGATTGTGATGCTAGGCTCGAGTGACCTACGGGGGGCACGGCAACGACGCACCTGCCGTGTAGAGAGGCGGTGCCCTTCCCCTCATGATCCCCCCTCGCGGGGCCGCAGGTCATGACCGTTAGGCACGGTTTCCGCTTTTGGACGCACTGAGACTTAAAAGTATGTTCATCGATTAGTCGGGAAGGCGCGGCCGATGGTAGCAAACAAATCCACACGAAGACGAAAGTGGTAGAGCCACCCTTGCCCGATTTTCGAAGCTCGAATTATCAACTGCAGGAACAGTCGCAGCGCCGAAAACGGCGGCGTTGAAACCGTCTCGTCGAGAGCTTTCCAAAAAATGTATCATTTCGTTTATGCATCCTCTTCGTCGTGGAGTAATTGAGCTTTGAAGATCGGTCCAGGGGGTGTGTTATCTTGTGTCATATACAGTAACCGGTGTATCCTCACGCCTACTTCGTGTAGTACATTACACGCGGACATGTTGATGCGACATGATGTCGTCGAGACTTGGGTTGAGTGTTGATTATTCCCGGCATGTGGTCGTGTAATTGATGGGGGGGGTACATCGAGAATGGCATCGAAGCTTTGTTCAAGTCGGCATTTTTTTTGTCGTCGGAGAAAGCGAAACACTTGTACTTCTTTGGCGCCCTAGCCGGAAACATGTGGGGAAACTCCTCTCGTCGGCGATAAGATTACTGCTGCAGCTTGGCGCTCCCTTCAGAAACTTGGTCGACTTGACGGACAACCTCACCCCGCTGTATGCATACTTTGTCGTATTTCCCTCCGGGCTGCGCGATCGACATCATCCACTTGTTCCCACAGGCAACCTACCTCCCGCTACGGTTAACGCAGCATCTGGGAGGGTTTACAGACCTCGTCGCGCTCAAGATAAACGGTGCGATTTTTTTTGTGTATTTGGGTCTGTTCGTAGTGCCTGTAGATATTCGTTCGGTCAGGACGTGTTACGTACGAGGAAATGGGTAACCAACCTTCGTAAACCTCGGTAGGGGAGGAAAGCTTGTTTTCTCCCACTTTGCCATAGCGTGCTAAACACGCAACACTTGTTGGTGCTTCTGTACCACTAGGACCTGCCTGGTTGGAGGATCATACCTTTGCACAGGCAGCAGGAGATTTTGTCGGAAATAAATGCGTTTGAAAGGGTCATGGTGGAGTGTGCGAGCGCTTAGCCTACTTACGTGTGATTCAACGATTCTGATTGGCTGGTCTACTTCTGTGCGTGGCACGCCGCAGGACTCCCATATCTCAACCCGTGGCAGCTGCCGGGAAACGGCATGGACGCCTTTCGACTGGCAAAAGAAGCGACGTTGAGGGCGTTGGATACCCCGGTGAAGAAGCGAGGGTGGACAGGGAGTGTTGCAGCTACCAAGGCCGATGATGGCACAAGCGGTTTGCCCGAGGCTGTACACCCGGGGGTTCGCGTGGTGAAAGTGCGGGCGCAGCGTAGGCAGATGGTTGATTCTGGCGGGGTGGTGCGGAGCAGGTTATGAGGCATGGGCACGTGTTGGGGCTAGCGCCAAGGATGGGCGGGTGGCGTGTTTTCAAGATTGTTCCATTGTGTGGCATGGAGATGAGTTGTAAGGTCAATGCTTGGGGTTGGTTGTGTCCGGGCTCGGCAGTGTCCAAACGCCGAAGGCCGTAGGTGCTACACTCCGTCTGTGGTGAGGTTCCAAGCTATATGGCCGCATGCCCATCACCCTGTGCAGACGTACAAACAGCTCGGGGGGTTGATTGCAGGGGGACCAGAGCCTACCTATGACCTTCAGTGATGTCACTGCCCTATCTGCCACAAAAAAGACGTTTGAAATTTGTCAATATCTGCAGGTATCATAGTGAAAAACATGACACCCCGAGTATTTAGTCTAGTGACAAGACCGACGCCAATTAGCGGAGCCCACCGATTTTCATTTGTTGTAGGCAATCGCAAAGGTGTCACACTTGTTCGCTGAGTGTCTTAGTTGTTCTGCTCGCTACACCTTGGCGAATGTACATGTAGTGAGAAGCACTCTCTCAAGGCTGTTCAGTGGGCGGTGTAGCGACTACTGTAAATTGTGTTGTTTTCAGGCGTGGCGTTTTGCTGTAGGCTGCTGGCAATGATTTCACCCGACCCGTGGACATGTTGTGGAAGGGATCAGGGATGTTTGTGTTTTGTTGCCTTTTCTTACTTTTGTATGTAGTATGTCCTTTTCGAGTCGCTTGTAGCTTTTTTTGCAACGAGCATTGGGTTTTGCTCTCAGTCCGTTGGGTGCTCGTGGTTACGCTGTCACCACGGAAATCGCTTCTTTGCCTTAATGTTTCAGGAAGAGGAGGTGTTCATGACGAAAGTACGTGAACACCTCTCTGTCGCTTCAAATGAAGTGTTGTAAGTACAGGCGTATGCATCATGCGTTCCTTTTTTTTGCTTGCCTGTAGTTTCTAAATTTGGAACGATTTGAAAATCTGAACGCACAACAATCTCTTTCAGTACGTACGCATATAGTCTAGTCTAGTCTATATAGACTTATGTTTTTCGTTTTCCATTAGTCTGGAGCACACACTCAAAACAGCACACGCACAATGCTTACAGAGCATCGACTACAAAGAAAGCAAGGGACGTCGCACATGAAACTCGGGTCACCCACAACCTTTACGCCAGGCAGAGCGAATCCATGCGCGGTCCCCTCTGAATCATGCGGCGGCGTGCCGGCGGCGGCTCTACTGCTGCTGCTGTAGGCGCTCTCTGTGCAGACGGAGGATATGGACGGAGGAACTCATCATCCTGCAATCCTCCAGATGACGAGTTGAATCTTGTCTGGTATCCGTTATCCAGACTGATTGATTGTCCTGCTGACGTTTGCGATCATTTTTCGAAAACTGCTTGCCGTGGCGGAAAAGAGTGGTGGAGGATATCAACGCCTACCGGGTTACAAGTAGTCTAGTCTAGTCTAGTTATCATCGATTTTTTGTTGTTTCATGTGCAACACCGCTCATCATACATGCTTCGGTGACATCTCCCAAACCCCATTCATGCAATGGAAATAACCGTGAGCGCTGCTTTGAACTCTACCCAACAGCAGGCAGGACAGCACCGCCGAGTGCCTTCGCCACCTTTTCATGTCCACGCACACACCCCGCCGCCGCTCTCCCCCCTGTATCCGTCGTATGTCGTATAAATAAACGACAGCTTGTCGGCGGTCGGCGGTGGTTCCCTATCACCCTGTGTGTCATGATCAACTTCTCCTCTCTACGCTATTGGAGGGTCACGTGTGTGCATGAGGGCAAGGGACACATCGGCAGTTCGCTTCTGTGTCTGAACGCACACAGGTGGCAACTGCTGCAAGAGACCCGGGACCCGGGGCATCGAACTGCGCACACCGGCGGAATCCAGCATCGAACCGGCACAGAGGGACTTCGACCAATGATCGCACGAGTTCGGGTTTTATCCCGGCATGTCGACCAATCATCATTTACGCCGAAGTCCACGATCGAGGACAGCAGGGAAAGGTTTTGGCACACCCGCACACACACACCGCCCCTTCCTTTCCCCCCTCTTCTCCACCTTTCTCTCACGAAGCAGGACGAAGGCACACCCTCTCGCTCGAGCTGTCTTGCTTCATAAGAGTACTCGACGGATCCCTCTAGGCCAGTTTGACGCGAACGACACTCTGTTTCCCAGGTAGGTGTTTCACCGCTGCGCCGTGCCTAAAGCTGTAGCCTCTCGCGAACGGCTTGGTGTGTAGGATCCGAGGATAGGTCGGCGGGTTTGAACATGGCCGGAAACATGCCATGCGGCAGGGACGGCCTACTCCCACCTTGCCGAGTGTTCGCATCTCGAGGGGTAGCTCGTACCGGCGCTCTGGTGATCATATTTGCTTTGCGTCGCATCAAGAAGATAGATTGGATCACACCCTCCAACCGCCCCTTGTGTGCTTGCTCCCCCCCCGAACTGCTGTGGTAGCAGCAGGTGCTGATCCCTTGCTGGTATGGCTCCCTCCAAGAAGAAACCAAAGACCCCATCGAAGGCGGCGGACAGCAGCACTGCTGCGGAAGCTTCCACGCCCGCGAGTTCTCCCTCGCAAGCGACGTCGAGCCGCGTTGCCCCGAAGCCTGGGCAGCAGGCACAGCTGTCCGCCGACCACGCCAAGGCTGCGACGGTGTCCTTGCGGCCAAAGAGGAACGCAGAAAAGAAGAAGTACGACGACAGCGAGGACGATCGACCCCAGCACCTGAGCGCGAAGCGGTCTAAGAAGAAGAAGGGTGAGTGTGGGGAGCGTGACCCAGCCCGCGTCGCCATCATGGGTGTTGGTGTTTTCAATCGACTGCTGGAGATGTGTTGAGAACTTTTTCGGTACACACCCAGTAGTCAGTTGGTGGTGGTGATTTTTGGTCGTTACGCCGCGTTTTATAGGAATCATACCGCGCGCCCGCCATGCCCGCCATGACCCCGATTCGCGGAACGTCGCGCGATCGCTCCGGCGGGCAAGGCTCGTGAACTCTGTAGCCCATTTCGACAACAACCTGCATCTGGTGGAGTTGTGCTGAACCATCTCGAGGCTTTGGTAAAAATCCATCATGCAGGAGAGATGCTGAAAAAAATCTTGGCACGCGCGGCGCTCCCAACATTACATGTGTCCTCGCACCGCGGAGACGTATCCCACGCGATTCGCGGCTGATTCAAACCGCGTTCGGAGCGTGTCAACGCGAGAGATTCTGTGGGGATCGAGTGGGGACGAGCATCGATCGCCGCTCGTATTTCAAACGGCCGCTGTTGCGCCTTTCCGCTTTCGAAAGAAAGAACCTCGATATCTCTGTCTATCTCTGTCTGTCCATCTATCTCTCTCTCCATATCCCTCTCCCCGCCTGTCGGAAAAGACACGCACCAGATCCCCCCAAATCACGACGCGAATTTTTTGTCTTGCCCCGCGCCTCCACTCTCTGCATTAGACACATGGCGAGAGCATATTCATACTGGGCGTGTTTTTGAGTTCCTCACGAAACATGCCCCGGCTTTTGGAAATACAACTCGCCCGGCTGCCGAAAAGAAAATCGCGCCTTTTCATCTAGTCTGTACGAGCCTTTCGATCATATATTTTTTTTAATCATCGCCAGCAATGTTTTCTCTTACGAATGAACCTCTTCTCATCTCCTCGCAGTGTGGCCTACTAGGATTCGTTTGGAGGCCGCCACATACTGAAGGGAGATCGTTTCCGTGGTATACAGTAAAAGTGACCTATTACTAGATAGGGGGGGGGGGGGGG
>CACKRE030001503.1:0-16027 GCA_902602495.3 Ectocarpus sp. CCAP 1310/34 | reverse complement strand
CGACTATGAGTACCCCCCCCCCCCGTTAATTTCATTTGTTCTTTATTTCTGCAGGTCCCATCTACCTAGGGGGAAATCAGCTTAGCGGTGAGTACGCGACATACACATGTTGAACGTTTCCTCGATCAACATCGGGACGAACGCTTTGGCGGGATTCATTGCGGATTTGTTTTCGGCACGACTTCTCAAGTTCTGTCTGTTCACCGTGCGCACAGGATGTATTCCCGAGGCACTAGGATTTCTCAGCAACTTGGAAGTTCTTCGACTCGAAATCAGCCAGCTTTCCGGGCGTGAGCAACCGTTTCGTGTTGACCGACACGTAGAGAGAGGCTCCGCTGGCCTCTAGAAGAGCAACGACCCATTCACCCACCGGCGTGTAGGGAAGTGGGATCACAGGTTCTGGGGGTATGCGCGTTGATGAACATGCTTGCTTGCTGTCTCCGTTGGGTGTGTATTTATGCCCTGGCCGCAGGTCCCATTCCGCAGGAGCTTGGGAAACTCACAGCGTTGCGCTGCCTCAACCTGTCAGAAAACAAGCTCAGCGGTGAGTTCCACAACTACAAATGAGTCTGAATCTCAACCGTTGTTGCCGCTGGCACATGCGTCCCGTAACGTGTTGTAGAAAATACTGTAGTTGAAATTCATCATGAACCTCTAATACAGAGGCATGTGAAACACCTGCGCCTAGTGACTTACCGCTTCGCTGGTTCTGGTGGAAGGCAAGAGGCTCCAGTCCTCAATACCATAGTCCGGCGGGATTGGAAATGCAGCAAATGAGGAAATGCGGTGAAAGTGCATTAAAATACACCACTAGATTGATGTGCGTATATACGTGTATGAGGCAAGAGTAGGAAGCCCGCGAAGCACTCCAAAGAAGTCAGACTTACAATCGCCCAACCTCGCATCGGTATGCTGGTTGAGATCTCCCAGTGCTTTGGCGACACGCTCTGTGCCAGCGGCGAACGAGCAACGCTCTTCAGATGCCTTGAAACAATAACGAATCCGCCATGAACCTCTCCAACACGTGGGTGGGCAAGCGTTGTGCAGGACACCAAAACGCGAGTGTTGTTTGCGAGGGACCGCGTCTCCAGCTTGGTCCAACAAGCGAATTCTACAACATGAATGAGACTTTTAGAACATAAGACCCTCCTACTCGCCAACGCAAGATCCATATTCTAGCTCTTTTCGTTGTGTTTCTTTTGTGTTGGCTTGTGGAGGGCCCATCCCCAAGGAGCTGGGAGCTCTCACCGACCTGAAGAGGATTGTGCTGTTCGACAACCAACTAACAGGTAACAGGCGGTGGTTGTGAGAGAGAAGATGTATATTCGTTTTAGTGGTTGGTTTTAGTCGTGTCATGTACTACCGTCGCCCATTGTCTACCTACCCTGTCGTGTACCAAGCTTTCCAGGACATGTGCACCCATTTCCAGCATTGTTGCAGGCCACCTTAGGTACGAACGCTTGTTCTGAAGATTGCATCTAAGCAATCTTTGAACGCTTGAGAGCCGTATTAGGTCTTGCTGACTGGCATGTATAGAGCGGCGTACCTTGTAGGAAAATGGCACGGGGGGTCGATGACGCCGCCAGGCGTTCCTATTGTGTGCCATAAACGAAATAGCGCTGGCAAGCAGGACCTTCTTCTTCGGCACGGCTCGTCCGCCTATTTTTGCGCCTAGTAGGCTCGACTCTCACTTGACTCTGGGTCCAACAACTGCGTGTGACATGTGGCTCATGCAGCGTAATTGCCATGGGTAGGATGAATGAAAATGTCTCCTCAACTTGCCCAGGTGTAGAGACAACCGTTAGCGGCCCCCCTTATGCTGGAGCCATGATCAATGTCGAAATGAAGCGCACATGTTTGTTTTGATGCTGGAGGAGCCAATGCTGTCTTGACAACTATATATAATTCCTCTGCTCTGGGGTACGATGCGATCACGTGTGTTTTATCCACTAGGCTGTCTGCTTCCTGAGCCCGTGTATTGTACGACACTACACCTTGAGGCAACACCATTTGTCCGTCTTCCCTGTGGTTGATCTGTCTGGTACTCTGTTTGCTCGATAGCTCTCTGGGACCACACCCACCACATACAAGATATCATCCACGAAGAAGGAGCTCTCGGCACGTCAGGTGTGACTGGAAACGGCGCTGTACGCACAGCATTGCCCTTGCCACAGCAGGTCTCACTGTGGTCGGTGTGCATGTGTATGCCTCACTGGAAGCGGTAAACGTCGCAATAACTGTCCTCGATGCCAGCAGCAGTGCCAGGCTAGAAAGGTCGTGTTCCGGTACACTTATGGTGGAAAGTATTGACGGGGTGGACAAGCAAGCAATATCTGTTGGGTGCAATCCAAGGCAACACCTGATCGGTCGTGCTCCATCATGAGTGATTCTTCTCGCACCACAATCGACGTCGAATATCCACTCGACATGCTGCAGTCTTGTGTGTTAGGGTGCGCCATTACTGTTCGCCCCACCCGTAAAGTAGATACTCTGTCCTCACGTTTCAACTTCGTCGCTCGTTGTACGCCCACCACGAAAGAACGCTGAGCAGGTTGCACTGGGATTTTTCAGCGCCAAATGTTGAGGCTTGCTGGAGCGTCTCCACTTTGACCTCGTGATAACCATCCTCCCAAAATGTTCGTACTCTACATTGCTCGGTAGGTGGGCTGATTCCTAGCCAGCTGTGCCGATTGCTTGACATCCTAGATCGTGCAGAGGGAGGGATTCTCAGTCTCGAGGATAACCCATGGGCTGAGCCCCTAGAGTCCATCGTGACCAAAGGCCCAAAGAGTATCAGAGGATATTTCGAAGTTCTGTATGCCGAACCCTGCCGGCTCCAGCGCAGCAGCGTCAACGTCATTCTTGTGGGGCAGGAAGGTGCAGGGAATACAAGGTTGGTGTAGAGGTCCTGCTCGTGGCCACTAGTGCATTGGCATCAAATCGTGGTTTGCCTGCATTTCTCGACAGAACAGTACATATGGCGGTAGTGGTGAGAGAAGTTTCAATGTGTTCTCGTGATAGAAGCATGTCGCATTGGCGTAAGTTGAGGATGGGGGATCACCAACGTGAAATCCCCTTGTTTGAACACTCTCTGCTCCAGACGCGGATAGTTCTGATGGTTTGTGTGTCTTTCGCTTTTTCTACCAAACTGGTGGCGTTCTGCTTTTCGGTGGAATTTTATTGTTGTAAGCGGAGAATATCAAAACAAAGCTACAGTGTTGCTCCTGCTTCGCAATAGCCTTCGTTTAGCTTTTGGCGCTCGAGGACCAATCTTGGCGGCCTCAGTCTTTTCGCGCCCGTCGACCCTTTTCCGAAATGATCTCCGTCATTCTCCGAACGGAAGAAGCTCGTACCTACTTGTATCCCGTGCAGTCTGTGCCAGAGCATGAAGGCCAATGAAGCAACTTCTACGGGCGACTGGAAGGAGGAGAGCACAGTTTTCGCTGACGTGGAGCCCATGGAACTCGAAGGTTCATCCGTTCGACTGTACGATTGCGCTGGACAGGTGACGGGCGTTGTTCGAACGGTTTTACTTAGCGCTCGATTGAGGCGTTGATTGAGGTCGTGGCCCAGGCTCTAGTTCTGCGCCCGAAAATATTGCACTCAAACTTTCCTGTTTGCCCCCCGTGAGGATTGTACTCTCACTCCCCACTGAATAAATTCAAATTCCTAGCATCATACATAGAATACATGCCTTGCTTCACCATCGACCTGTAATGCGTATCAAAATAGGTGGTGTACATGGTAGTCGCGGATGCATGAAGTTTCGTGTTCATCTCGGCGCTTGCGCGAAACATGTTTTTGGTGCTTGTCCCCTATTCGGGAAAACCGAAGAGTCGCCGACGCCGTAATGACGGGCTACTGTCTCTATTAAGCCCAACCAAAATACCCCGTCTCGCTCCTTTGGACGCCCCCCTGAGAGTGCCCATTACCAGGTGGGAAGTCCTTGCTCATTTTGGTGTAGGAGTGCTGGCAGCTCTGATTCCGTACCGTCTTGTGGTCTGCACCATAAGGTACATGGACAACCCCTGAGTTGATGTGGCCACAGGGAAATGGGGCACCATTTGTTGGGAAAAAAATCGGCGTTCGTGTCCTGTATTTCCTCCTTACGTTCTTTGTGGGGGTAAGATGTGTCGTGTGATGTTCAATAGCATTTTCGCACGTTGCCTCCAAAGCAGCATTTGGAATGGCGTTTAGGTGCGAAACTCAGGGACAGGGTGGCGCACCTAAGCATGTATTGTATCTTACGCGTCAAATGAGTCGGGGTCTTCTGTACACCCCAGATGTTTGGGGTGGGGGGGTTGCAGCATCCTGCTCACGAACTACGGTAGCTAGGGTTTCGAGCGCCTTAGAATGTATCAATGCAAATCGTGTACAGTTGTCGTGCTATTTACACGCCATGGAATGTTATTCAACCCACAAGGAACCTATCACACGCCGCTGCAGGCCGCCTACACCGGGTTGCTGCAAATGTTCATGACGCCACGGTCGGTCTGCGTGTTAATGTGCAACGTGGAGGCTTTCGGGCAGCGGCGAGGTCGCGACACTGGTGGTCAGATATCGGAAAACTGTCGCAAGCTGGAAGAACTGCAAGTGTGCGAGTGGCTACGATTGGTCTCTCGACGCGTTCCCGACAACGACGCCATCTTGGTGGCCACGAAGTGTGATCTGGTTTGCGGAAACGCCCCGGAGGTTGGCAGAAGAATGGAGCAGCCTGTCGAATGTGGCTTTCGAGCTGGGTACGCAATAGTACACAGCCCGTTCGTTTGGAGCACGGTGTTGGCCTCACGAGCTGCCGGCCAACAGGAGTTCGTGAGCACGGCGAGAGGCGTGCCGCAAACCACACGCTGGAGGGCGGCTGGGTGTGCGACTGGCGAGGCCATGTTGACGATGCCTCCGCGCCCAGTTTGCTCCACCGGCTGGTCAACAAACCCGCCGGGGGTGGTCTTCGAGGAACGCAGTTGGTGCTTCCTCGCAGCTGGGACATTGCCCTCACAGTTCTTGAAGCTCTGGAGATTGGACGGTGAGCTCGATTCGGTTTGATTGTTGGGCCCCACAGCCATCGAAAGGGAGATCTTTTTGTCCCACCCAGGGATTCTCCGGAATAAGAACTTTGGACGAGTTGCTCCCCTCCCCGGAGGGACGTTCCGAAAATATGTGCGAGCTTTATTAAGCCATCGTCCGCGTTATTTTCCTTTCCCGTCGTTCGAGTGACACGTTGAACGAAAAACAGAAATTTGGTGTGCTGTGAGACGTTCCTAGGCATTCAGTCATTTTCTGTTGCTCACCGCGGCGAAACGCTGCATTCAGCTGCTCCCGTTCGTGGAGGTTGCATGCATTTCAATTACTTTCTCTTGGCAAAGAGCTCGCAAAGGCGTAACGAAATCTGCAGCCAGATATACCGCCGATTACATCACAGGGGGAACGGAATGACCTCAAGGCCCTCGATGACGGAGTCAAACTCTTCGACTTCGTGGGTTCTGCGTGTGAAGCTGTCGACAAGCGTGAGACCCGTGGAGTGTCTGCAATAGCACCATATATCGGCCAGTCCCGCAATGTCACCATTGCTTCACGGTGGCAACTTGTTTTAAGCTCTGTCCAAGGCGATGAAACGATTTCACGAGGCTAGAAGTCGACCCAACGAAAGGCTGATGTAAAACAGTTTGGCAAACGGTGTGTGGTGAACTCCTTAAAACAGACAAACATTTCAAAGTTTCAGATATACAGAACGTGGGGTGGGGCGGATGAAGACATCATTGCCAAGTGGCTGGAGACAGTTGATGAGCTTGCGAGAAGAGAGATCACGGTCACTAGCGCCAAGAACAGGTACAAGTTACTATCCAAGCTGTGCAGAAGTAGCTTAACACCGCTGCATTTCAATGTACGTGTGATCGTCAACAAACGTAAACTGTGCATGTGTCCAAGGTGCGTTGGCCCCAATAGGAAATGGCGTCGCGACGCCCATTCTCTGACTCCACAGTGTGGATGAGTTCCTCCTGGGTGGAATACCAACTCGCCTGTTTGACCATGCAACGTTGCGCAAACAGGGAGTTCGATGGATCCCTCGTTCGCCGCGAGACATCTGTCTTTCTGGACGTCGTTTGGCTGGTCAGAATCCTCAAGCCCTTGCTCAATCGCAAGGACGAAGAGACCTTCGACGGGCTTGTGAATCGTGGGGACACAGGCAACACACGTGTCACCCTCGAGGATCCGTTAGACATCGATTCGTGGGGCAGGCTCAAAAACGAGGGAGTGCTAGAACCCAGATTGGCGTGTGCATTGTGGCCTGACGGCCTGTCCGAGCACGTTCTCCCCACCCTTGCATCATCGGGTCTCACGTTCCCGCTCGAAAACGATCCTGCTGAGGGCCTGGTAGTCCTGCTAAGGCAAAAATCAGACTGCCCCGAGAGTGTGGGCAAAGTGATCAACACATTCTTCTTGGAACACATCCCGGCATTCAGCGCAAGTTGGAAGACCTTCCTTGGTGTACCGCCTGGTACAATAGAGAAGATGTTTACGCGGTGCTGCAATCTCGGTGGCGTGCGAACATTCTGGCGGTCTGGGATCTTGTGCATCACGGTCACGGCTACCAGGGCTGGCACGACATGTTTGCCGTGGCCTTGGAGTACTCATTCGCCAGCAACGAACCTACTGCCAATATTTTCGGCGACATCAGCACTCCAAGTCCGTGGATGGCACTTTCGTATGTCATGTCTGCTGTGAGTTTGATGATGCGGGATTTCCCAGGTCTACGCTCGAGAGGCTCTCTGAAGTGCCCTCAGCATGGCGACGCGATGCTCTTGGCGACCAAGGTGAGCCATGAACCTTTACGTAGCCTAGAGGTCTATAGGTGCCCGAGAAAGGGATTCACTTGAGATCGCTTCAAGCACACGGTGTAGGGCACAATCTGCATTTTGTCGTCATTTGACCACTGATGTAAATATGTTCGTTTATTCATTGCTTACATCTTGTACGCAACATGTTGTGCTGGGAATGGCAGTACAACGTGAGAGCGGATTATTTCTATGGTGTTGTTTTCGTGGGAAGTCCTTGAAGCGCAACGCCTTCGAGAAGTGGGACCATTGCGGACTAATATGAGCTCAATCGAGGTACTATCTCAGCTTATGAAGTGTCAGGCTATATAGCTGTGTCGGTGGTTTACCCGCCGAGGTTCTACACGTTGCATCGCCGGTGGTATTTGCTGGAGCTGGATATCGTTGCCGTTCGAATGTTTTGGAGGGTATTGCTGGGGTCGCGTGGCAGCCGGATTTGTGAGTCGTCTGCCCAATTCGTGTTGAATTTTGGCTATGTACGCAACGAACATGGACCTAGCGGTCGGTGTTCCAATACTCGGGTCGAGATATGAGTAAACTGGCCAGCAAATTCGCCTTCCCTCTCATGAACGGGGTGTCACTTGTCAGGTGACTCGCCCTGGAGACAAGTTCCTGGAAGGCAGTGGATGCCCACAATGCAGCGCCGACACCAGAGGACTCGAGGCTGCAGCTATCGATCTCGTGCGGATGTTCGACATCCGATTTGACCGAGGTATGTACGACTAGGGGGCAGGTTGGAGGGTTGTTCATGTTCGAGTGAATGCACTCGTGTGCGGCCTTGTTCTAAACCATATCCAACGTAAAACATTTCGCTTCCCCTTTTACGATTCATTCGACTTGTGCGATCGCTTCGATGCCATTTGGTTCCGGCAGTCTCTGACACTCCCCCGTGCGGGACCTCCGATGTGTGCGATACTACACCCTATTTTTCCGCAAAAGCCTTGCGTAATAGAAGTATGATCTAGGCGATACTGAACACGTCACAACAGGCGTACAGGTATGTTTATACGGCCGGAGATCACCTGCCGTGGTTCACACAGCAAGCAGCAAAACAACATACACACACAGCGGTTAGAGATCACGGCAAGTTTGTTCCTTGCGTGCCGTGTCATGCAGCGAGTGGCGACTCAAGAGGTGGATTGCGTGGTTGTGGCAGTGTGCATAGAATGAAGAACGACGCGGTTGTCCGCTGAATATGGTTATGAATATGGTCAGCTTTCCGCTTTGACTGTCGGTAGGTTTTAGGTTGCGGTCAAGCGTATTTCTTTCGTGGTCTTAGATTAGTGACCACCGTCCGTTTTCACTTCGACGTGACCGCCGCCACTCTGCAGCGCACACCGTAGTGGAGTCCTGCTAGCGAACCACAAGATAAGCCTCAACCCTGTTCGACAGTTTCGACCCCTGTGTACAAATATGTTTACTACATGTCATGCATTATATTTTGTATGCTCAACCCGGTGTAGTTGCTTCACTTTGTGCTCTCGCGTGCACATTTATGACACAGGTTGCTTGCGTGTGTGACTTGAACGAATTTGACGTCAGGGTATGATGGTGCTCATCGGTGAACCCTGCATCTCCTGTTTGCCAGCCAGTTGCCCTCCTGAAAGGGTCGAAAATAGCAATGCAATGGACTCATGAGACTTTTGTGCTGTTGCATAATCTACGCCCTGGTGGGGTCGTCATCGAGGCTGACTGTCGCCAATACGAGCGTGGAAGGCTGAAACACTGCTTTCGAACGCGTGTCGTCAGACCTCCGCCCGTTCACACACTTCGCAAAGACGCATCGGGCTGCCAAATTTGCTGGCATCACGGCACGAGCATGCAACGACGTTATTGGGTGCTGAGTGATTCCGTCGCTCGTGTTGTTTACACAGACGTGATTTTCCGCGAGCTGAAGGAGAGGTTCGTCGACCTGGAGGGTCGGTGCTCGTTCTCCAGCCCGGCGGTTTGCAAGGCCTCGGTTGTGCAGGTGTTTGTATACTCGAGGAACATTGGACGTGTTTTTCGCCGCGGTTTTTTCTGAATTTTCCGGTGGAGGAGACCGGTGGAGAAATTCTGTAAGCTTTTGCCCTGTGTACCGTAGGGGGCGATTCCATCCACTGTGTGCTAAGCGTACATTCCTTGCAGGCGTTGTGTATATCGTTTGACGTCAAAAGAGGCTTGTATTCCCGTCGGCCGTGCCAAACGGCGGGCGATTGGCTCGATAGGGTGCACCACGATGGTGGCAAGTGACGAACGAACGTGGACTTCAGATAAAAGACGAATTAGTTGCCATTGAAAATTCGCAGATGGTTTCACCCGAAGCCCACGCACCTCACCCACCTCCGCATTGTCCGCTGGCGATGGGTGGTCCTGTGGCGAAATTTCACCTGCGGTTTTTGTCCGGTTTGTTCTTGCGTAGGAATGGCAGGAACAAAGGAATACATAGCACAGGTAAGGATAGGAGCCATCACTTGGTTTTTCCCTTGTCTGAGTCTTCGCTGGTAAAGAACGAGCTTGGTTATGTCTGCGCAAAAGTTCGACACAAGTACTGCCCTCGGTTACACGGTAGGTAGGAACGGCACTGTGACACATAGCTATGCGACGTGCTTTGTAGGCCCCCCTTCGTCAACGGCTTACCTACAGCAGTGAAACATAACATTTGCATGACCTACTACACAGTGCCACCACCACCACCCGGTCCTCTCCTGGTGTCTCTCCACTGTTCATGAAATATAGCCTGTGCTTTTGTCGGGGGCGAAGAAATTGTACTGAACACTCCAGTTAAAAGCACGTCTATTATGTTGTGCCATTTTGTGCTTGTGATTGTGCCTTTTGTCACAAAATAGCTTCAAGGAGGAGGACTTGTTGATTCAAAAGATTGATGGCGTGGCGATAGCTGTACAGGGAGGGTTCAACGAGATGGAGGGAGAAGTTGACGGCATTATGGGCCGGTTGGGTGATGTGAAGGGCGAGATGAGGGAGGCTTTCACGAGATGAAGGGCGATTTGGCTGATGTTCAGGAAGAGGTGAGGGGAAGTTTTGAAGGCGCCAAGGCCGACTTTGCGTGACGTGAAGGGGGAATTTATGGGAGGAATTGTAGAGATGAAGGCCAGTTTGCGTGACGTTTAGGACGAGATGAGGGGAGGGTTGCGGAAGGCTGGACAATGTGCTCGAGAACACCCAGGAAAGCCTTATGCGCCTCAAGAACTTGCAGGCCCCGAACTACCTATACCCTCGCCTTGCGGCGGTAGAGGAAGTTGCATCTGGTAGCACGCCGTCGAGAGCGCATGGGATGAAGAGGGTGCTGAGCAAGCTTCGTGGCGTAGAGAAGAAGGAGATGATGCTGCACTTCTTGGGCCCGGTCGACATGACTAAGGTGCCGTGCGGCTACGGTGGCGAAGGCTATTGGTTTTGGGAGACGCGTGGATGGGTCAAGAAAATATCGACTGTGCTGCAGGTAAGGCAAGGATGTCGGAAGTGGCCGGTCGGAGTCGTCGTATCCTTCCGATTCCCTCCGTTCTTAGCCGAGGTCGCACTCTAAAAGGGATTTCGTCCCCGCCAATACCTTCCGAGTTGTATTTGTGATTGCTGAGAAATGGTGGCCTTGGACGAAGGCAGGGTTGTAAGGAATTTATTTATTTTTTTGCCTTCCGACAATTGCAGATGTACCTCAGAAAACTTTCACTTAATGTCTCATACTCTACATGAATATTAAACCAATACGAAGTACAACAACATATGTAGGACTTATTTCTACTGTCACTTACATCGTAAAAATATCTCCTCTTCAACTTGAAATAAAACCAATGACAATCCTCCTGGTATTTATTTATTTATTTATTTTTGCCTTCCGACAATTGCAGATGTACCTCAGAAAACTTTCACTTAATGTCTCATACTCTACATGAATATTAAACCAATACGAAGTACAACAACATATGTAGGACTTATTTCTACTGTCATTTACATCGTAAAAGTATCTCCTCTTCAACTTACCAATGACAATCCTGATGGTATCCTATATGCGTTCGTAAGCTTGCAAAAATACTACTGCGTTGATGTCCGCTTGTAAAAGCTGAAATCCAACAAATGCTTTGATCCATGCTACATCTCCGTGTTGGAAAAGCCCTTTCATCTCCGTTCATGATAACATCTTACCCTATTCTACGCAAATCTGTCACATCTACTCTCAAACAAGACGCCAACTTCAAACGAAAACGCGTTCTACGATGCGTCTACACTCCATCCCCATATCATTGGCGCTGACTGGTTCGAGGTCGATCTTGTTCGCCTGTTTTCGGCGTCTTGACGCCCGCGCAATGCGAGCTTGTACCTCTGCACTCGCCGAGATATGGCCACCTGTGTAGCCACCGAAACGATCTGAAGAAGTCGTTCCTTGAAGACTCCTTTCAGAGCCATCGTTCCTCCGTCCCTTCCTCCCACGGCATGTATTGCTAAAAACGTGAACAATGATACTGTGGTGGATTTCTGTGCCGTCCGTTCTTGTGTTTGTTCTCTCCCAAGGTGGCCGTGGTGACCGCGAAGGTGGCGCTGAACGCAACGGCAGGACTGAACGTGAACATCTCGGAATTCCTGAAATATGCGTGCGACAGCTCTAACCTAACCACTTCGGTGGAAAGCGGATTTCTGTTGGAAACGGTGTCGGGAGTGCTGAGGGGGGAGGGCTTGGCCCTTGTGGCTGAAGGTGGCGAGGAAGTAGGAACAGGGGGTGGCAGTGTCGGGGGTCTGGGGGAACATGGGCTTGAATGGGGGTTGCCTCAGAAAGAGCAAGACGGCGGATGTTTCTCTCTTGGTGTGACCGGTGGCAGTATCGATCAGCAATGCCGCACAGACTTTTGCGCGCCGAAATATGCGTGCGACAGCTTTAACCTAACCACTTCGGTGGAAAGCGGATTTCTGTTCAATACGGTGTCAGGGGTACCAGGGAAGACGGGGCCGAGTTTTGTTTGATTTCGGGTGGATGAGGTTGGGGTTTTGTTCGTTTTTCTCCATCTAAGGTTCGTGCCTAGAGTTCAGCTGTAGTGTTTCGACCAAAGTCTTGTTGACTTAGACGCAAAGATTCCTAGCTATTGGGCATCGAGTTAATTTGGCTTGGCATGACGGCCTTTACGATCGACTTTTCATGTATGTCTGCATTTATCTGCAATTGTCGGAGGGCAAACAAAATAGTAATAATGTGAAAGACGGGTTGGCCGATGAGCTGGTTGACCGATCTCTCGACGAGGACGCGCTACTTCGTGTTGTGTCGGGTGAGGAGGATGTCGATGCCGACATGCAAAAGGATACAAGGGCCTCGTATGAAGTACTGAAGAAGCTCATGGACAAGGAGCAAGTTGGCAGACTTAAGAACGCCAGGGATGGTGATGACTACATAGACGTCAGGGACAAAATGAAGCGTGTTCCGGACGGAAGGGGGGGGCATGGTGTGGGTTCGAAGTGAAAACGTTCAAAGGTGGTTGGACTCACGTTCGAACTCCGCCCCATCGAGGTAGATGCCGGAGTATTGGAATATGCAGCAGTATGCACAGCTCACCACGCATAGTTTAGACAAGCCTTTTTGCTTTGAAATCTGGTGAGAATGAAGGGTACGGCGAGCTCGCCGTGAAGTAGTGGTTGGACCCTAACAGAGAGGAAGTGGTGGAGGCCCCGGCCTAAATTTTGCTGTCAAAGAGCAAGGAAAGCCGAAGCGTGATGAATGAAATGTATCCTGACGTACTCATGGAGCGGCAGAAATTGCTGCCAGTAATGGCCACCTCGTTGTCCTCACCAGGTACTACGTCATCGATTTCATTTCTTGTCCGCTTTTCGGTGAGTCGCCCAAGGCATGCGAAGGGTATCTGCTGCATTTTTGTTCTGCGTGATTCGGATTTTGTGACCGAATTGGAAGCACAGTCGACCCCGCTTTAAGGACGCTCGCGTTAAGGAAACTACCCGCTTTAAGGAAACCTTGTATGCTGAGCACCAGGGGGCCCGGCAGAATGTACGATAATGGGGTACCCCCATTTTTTCTGTCGCGTAACCCTCTTTTTGTGTCCTGCGGGCCGCTCTTTGCATGCACCACGCACCACAGTGAGTACAGAAATAGCGACGCACAGATGCCTGATCGATAATTCGGGTGGCCCAGTTCTATGGGCTTGGAGTATAGAGCGGTTGGCCCATGACGGGGCGTGGATGGGTAAAAACGTATTGGGAAACGTGTTTTATACGTGTTGTATTAATCGGGGCGTGCTCGTGCTCGTCAAACCATCACGGTATCAAGTCACGCCTTCATGCTTTCTCACACAACGAATCTCTCTGAATCCTCACCAAAAGCCTCTCACAACCAAGGAAAATATGTAGAAAGTTCCTGTTCCTCCGCATCTCATCACTGCAATTTTCGTACGCACGTACTTAATATCTCAACCGTCATACTATGCTACGAGTACCCCCAATATATCTAATAGCCCCCCTACTCGTATGCATCATCATGCTCCGAAAAAAAACAAATTCATTCCTCTTTACCATCTCTCCAAAACAAACCAAGAAAATTCTCAAAACAAGCAAAAACCAATATCTTCGCCAAAACAATCCAAAATCGCGCTAGCGATAAGCGAGCGGTCTGCTGCTGCAGCTGTAACTGGGTGTTGGTATGGATAGATTTCTCCCATCTACCAGCGGTCCATCTGATGCCGCCAAAAAAAAAAAGTCGTGCATAACCTCGTCCCTCATCATCCCTCGCTTGGAGGACGTTCGATCCCATTTGTACGCGAAGGGAAGGGGCGGCGAGTACCGTGAGACGCAGTACCTTCTTTCGAAGACCGTTCATTCGTATATTCATGAAACTCAACAGAGCCGTAGAGCCAAGCCGCGGGGGGAGGTTTAGGGAACTCTTTGCGATATGTGGAGGGAAAAGTTGCCGAAGGGTAGCCTTTGGTCTGCGCCGGGACAGTTATTATATGTACTGGTGTTCCTCGCGGTGCGAAGCTGCAATACGCTCGTTGTTTTTTTGTTTCACAAGAATGAGATGAATATGTGTCAACTTGGACTTTCCTCCTTCCGCTGCCGGCTGTGCAGTACATACATTGGTTGGAAAAGTACAAACTTCTGTACTGTATGTAGTCAGATGTTTTCAACACGTCCCGGACTGCTGTACATCTCATATTTAAGTATTGTACATGTGTTCGACGTCAACAAACGGTTGCCAGTCGTCTCGTCCATGTCGATTTTTCATACCATACCGTTCCTTAGCAAAAGACGCGTAGTTTGAGGTATGGCATGCCTCCATTGGCCACGGGGATGGGGAGCTATCGTCCCCTGAGTTTTAAGGACGCAACCCCGCTTGAAGGACTCTATTTTTCAGGAAACAAAGCCATGTGCGTCCCTGAAGCGGGGTCGACTGCATCCCCACGCACGATCTTGGAGGTACGAGTCTGTACGTGCCGCCCATGCTTTGCACTTTGTGGGTGGATTTTACGCGGGTGTTGACCTCCCCCCATGCAACAGAGAAATTTCTGGTTTTCGGGACACGAAAAGGTCGTATTGACCATACGGGGCCATTCTGAATTCGCGGGTTCCGAGGAGATTGAGCTTGGCTGCATGGACATGGTCCCGCACGGATAAGGTACAGAGGATCGCTTGCTTGTTCGTGTGAGTATAGCTTCGAAGGGGAGCAGTTGGCTCCATTTTTTCTTGTCGTTTCCGTTTTGCCTCGGCGTGTACTGCTGTACACATAGTGTTCTTCGATAGTCTTTCTCCTTCCCGAGCGGTGGGGAAACGTCTCGACTAGGTCTTGTACTGGGAAACTTCGCCACGACGGAAAGTCGTGATATAATTCACGTTGAAGCGATACTATCCAAGCCGTAGCGTACGTCCCACGCTTCGCATGTCAGAATCAACCGAGGTGCCCGAAGCTCACTGTCCATTTCGGATACGCTGCGTTCTTGCCGAGCACCCAGCACCGTGCACAGTACCCAGCACTGCTGCGTCACTGGACATGTACGTCCTTACCACAATGCGGAGGGATTCAACTCCGGGTTGTTTCCACGTACTACGCGGCGCTCGCTCGAGCAAATTTCTTTCTCCTACCTGTGACCGCATACACACACACTATGGAGCGAGGAGAGAGCAGCTTCATAAGAAGCGGGTGAGAAATAGCAGCTCGTGCATGATGGAGGGACGACAGCAGTGATGGGAGGCTACGTTTCATGTTCAGTCTATGTCCCAATTTCGAGGGACCTCGCAGAGGTAACTCAAATTTGTGGTGGTTCCTCCGCACCAGTCGCTGCATCGCTCATCCGCCGGTGGTAGGGGATACAAACGATACAGAGCACAGGTCTGGGTTCAAAAGGTCTTTCAGTGGTGGCGTTGGAAAGGAAAGAAGTGGAGACTGGGTTGCAAAACCCGTTGCCCGTGTGCAGCAAGTTTGGATTGGCGACTGCCAAGCGACCACTACTCGTTATAACTAGTCTACGCAGCAAAATCGATTAAGCAAACATATGGGATAAAAACAAGGTTTTCGTGTGATTGAGAGCGAAGTTTCTGATTGAGAGCGAGATTGCGCAATGCGCTGTAGCTGGACTACCGCTGAGAGGTGGAGCTTGCTGCGTGACTTGAATTGAAGGCCTAGCCCGTAGCTACAAGCCGATACCCTGGTCATCTCCTGTGGGCGTCTCTCGTTGTGGAGCTACAGCGGGGAGCAGAATCTACAGCAGAGCTCACCGCCCGCGATCAAATCGCCCTGAAACAGTTTGAGGCAGGAATAGCCAATCTGGGGAAATCTAGCAACTTGTCTAGCTCCTAGCTGCAGCATCCGATCGCGATGACACGCATATGCTCGTGACGCTGCTGATGAGACCTTCGATTTGCGCCGCTTCTTGGAAGAGCCCGCCCCCTACTTCCCAAGAATGGCAAGAGGCGTCTGGACCCGAAATTCCAATTTTTTTGGCTCCCGCCTGCAGGCCAATTGTTATGGAACAGGAATTCGGGGAAAATTTGGTGGGACCCCTTGACATTGTTTTCCGCGAACCCCCGGGTACAGTGTTATTGGGTTTAGTTTTTTTTTTTTTTCTTGGACACTTCCTTTTTCACCACGGGATGGTCACGAGCCGGGTGGCGTCGAAGAAAGGGCGATCCGCTAGAACATGTCCTGTTGTAGGGTAGAGTAGAAGAAACGAGGTGAATCGATTCACGAGGCCGGGTGTATGGACGATGGG
>CACKRE030001502.1:0-12141 GCA_902602495.3 Ectocarpus sp. CCAP 1310/34 | reverse complement strand
GTACTTTGGGGGCTCCGTGGGGTCATGAGGGGGTGGGGGGGGGTGGGGGCTCCGTGGGTCATTTTGGTAAAAAATGTCGCATTTCACCCAATCACCAAAAACTCATCGGATATCGACGAAGCTCGACGCCGCGGTCACGCCCAAAGTTGTTTCACTTTCCAAATCGTTTTTTTTCGAAAGATATCGCGAAAAACAAGATTGTGAATATTTGCCCGAACGGACCATACGCAGCTGTCATCCGTACGCAAGGAAGTAGGCACAAGATGCCGAACACCCTTATTAGGTTGCAGCTCACCCTTCATGCGATTCGCTGAATACCTCACGGCGCTTCGTGCTTGGTGATGTGAGAGCCTGGTCCGGNATGGGCTGTGCCTAATTGTCCAAGTACGGGATCAAGGGGGAAAATGTGGAAAGTGCTGAAGAAGATGACAGAGTGTACGAAAAGCGCGGCCATGCTAGACGGCGAACTGTCTAAATCCTTCAACATGGAACCGGGGGTTCCACAAAGAAGGTTGCACTCTGTCCCCAACATTGTTCCAGGTATTCAACGATTTGGTGAAAGTCGTAGAGACAGTCGGGAAGGGGTTAAAGGTAGGGGAAACCTGGGTGTCGGGGATGTATTTGCGGATAATTTTGTTGATATGTCTGACACCCCGGACGGACTGCAACAGCATATTGACGCGGCGAAGGAATATGCTGATAAGTAGTCTAGTCTGCCAACGTCAAGAAGAGTGTCGTCATGGTATCCAACAAGGACAGGGAGGACCTAGTAGTACATAGGAAGTGGGGTGTCGAGGAGCCTGCAGTATTGAACCAGTACACATACCTCGCAGTAGAGATCGCAATATAGTCTACTGCTCGTGGAATGCACACATACATGTCCAAGACAGACAGTGGAAAAGGGCAAAGCACGAGCAGGGAAGCTGCACTTAATGTTCGCAAACCGGCACCTCGATACACGCATCAAATTGACGGTTTTGAAAAGCGTAATCATACCACCGCTAGAGTACGCTGGAGAAGCATGGGAAGGGAACAAGAAGGTAGTGAAAGAACTCGAGGCGGCGCAGATGAAAGCAGCGAAAGCCATCCTAGGATGCTCCAAGCGCATAAGTAATGCAGCCGTCAGGGCAGACCTGGGGACCCGATCCCTATTATCCGGAAGAGACGCAGTGAAGCTGACATGGCAGTATCGCATGTGCGGTGTGGGAGAGGAGGGGTTGCCGATACTAGCTTAGGAAGCAGAGTGGGCCAACCAAAAGAGGGGTAGACAACCCGCGGAGTGGGTTAAGGCTGTAGACGACGTATTAAACGGGTCCGAAATCGACGAAGGTGATACGCGGGAATCGGAGGGTCTAAGGGGGTTCATGGAGAAGCTTTCTTTTGCTTTTGCCGAGAGAGAAGAGCAGAATCTAAGAAAAGAAACCAAGGTTCAGGAGGGCCTAGAAGTGCACGGAATGTTGAAAGAAGGAACAGGGTTCAAGGATTACCTACATGGACCCATCGATGCAGGGACAAAGCTGAAGGTCAAAGGACATTGACCTTCGAAAACGTAGACGATGAAACTATTTTTTCAAGATTGAGATCAAGATGTCCTTCGCGATGTAGACAAAAAAATTGTAGACAAGACTAGTCTAGCCTCTGCCGTCTCCCTAAAGTTCGCTTCACACGGAATTCAGGCTGTTGAACCCTCACAGCAATTTTGGTCTCACCAATACCGCAGCGGTTCTGTCCTTGGTCTCTTAGTTCACGGCACTGATGGATGCCGAGAGAGCACACATGCCCTCGTTAATTCCGCGTGCATCCATGCAAAACACAATTGTAAGAAGACACACTAGTTGAGACACACCCACAAATCGAAGCATAGTATGATATATATAGTCTATATATATATATATATTTTTTTTTTTTCCCCATCATTGGACTCTGTCGTCTGCCCTAAGGCCTTCTGGCCCCTTTCCTCCACTTCTACTAGCTAGACGACCCAACCGGGGTCACATAGGAGGGGGGGGCTGGACCCCCTCCTGCGGTTCCTGCCTGAGGTATTTTTAACGCGAGAAGGCTACAGCAATCCCTTCCCTCGCGAGTTACGAAATTGATTATGGTTTTACTAACAACGAGCTTTGCAGCGCGACGCTTTCATCCTAGACCAGGATTTCTTTAGTGAGAAGAAAACTGATATGTACCATCACGAGTTGCTTCAACTCAGGGGTGCGTTAGGCCCTACATTCTTGATGATCAAGAGTCGGGTAAAGGATGCTGACAACGCAACGGGGTAGTCCGAACTAGCTAGACGCACAACCTATGTATGGACGTCGTCCGGCGTGTACTGAGGCTGTGTCACACACGCCGCCGCTGCCTCGTGCCAACTGCGCATTTCCGACACCCTCTACTTCAAGATGTACTCGTCGGTGTGCACGATGACCTACCATGAACGTTCATTTGTGGATCGACAAACAACAGTAACTCGTTTCGCCCTCGACATATTTATTCTCCAACACTAACTGCCCGGCACTGACTCTATTACTAGGCTAGTAGTACATAGTTGTGTGATCGAGAGCGTTGGGACCGGGTCATCCCAGATCCTTTTCGAGGCCGCGGTAACTTACGTAATCAGATTCAGAGGTGGTGGAAATTTTGTGACCTTTTTTGGACAAAAGCGAAGTCGTGGCCACATGTTCTCCTACGCCAGGCCAACGATGCCAAAAGACCAAATCAGTCAACTCAACGACTGCTGTTTCCTTTTGTCCTGCAGATGTTTTTCGTTCCTTGTTAATTTTCATTTGATCAATATGACCGATGACCCAACGTTATTGGTTTTGTTTCCACGAGTTGACCACCGAACCAAAGTTCATGCCCTTTCGACACACCCGAAAAGCAAGGGCGAAGCCCGAAGAAACGTACGAGACGTCATCCACATCACTTCGAGACTCCGAGACACAAGCGCGAGAAACAGGTCTTCATCTTCGACTACTTGGTAGAGTCATTCGTGTGCGAATGAACAAGAAGACACAAACCACACGGAGAATAAAACAGCAACATCCCCACCCAAACAAGACGCCAAACGTCAGTGGTGGTACTTCGGAGGTCGGAACCTTGTGGGTCAAACCAACGCCATGACCTTACTCTGAAGTACCGTCGAAATTACGCATCCGCAACACAAGAAACAATACCCCAGACCTTCCTGCCAACGAGCGAGCACAGAATATGTACAGTGATACAAGTACACGACCAAACCCAAACTATAGCCAAAGAATTGTATCCCGTTCGGCCGGCGAACTCAACAACACGTTGCAAACATTCATCAATACCGAACGACATACCATCCTCAGAAAAAAAACGGCGAAAAACAACGCATCTGTACATCATGACTGGTGTCTCGGCGCATCACCAGCGTAAAATAACAACGAGCAAAACAACCAACGAACGAACCCAGCGGCAGCCTCTTTCTCCTTCAGCAACGTCTACGGCAGGCATAACGAAAACCCTGGAACAAGTGTGAGCCTACCGCTTTGAGGTCGCACGCAACGAATGGCTCGCTGGCACTCCTTGACGAACTAGCCCCCCCAACGGCACCAGCGGGTCAACCAACTAGCCGGGGTACCGCAATTCTGTGGGACAGCGCCACCTTGCGGCAAACTGGTTGCGCGTCCAGAACTCAAACCAGCCAAGGAAACATATCCTGCGCATTCCCCTTCATGCACCCCCGACCCCCCCCCCGACTACATTTTCGTCTTTTTGCCCCCACGATGAAGGCAGATGCAACAACAACGCCGTCGACGCTCTTCTTTCTGCAAAAAGAGAGCGCAAAAATGGCACGCACTTTTCGAGCATAGTTTTCTCAGCGAGAGCATCGACGATGTGATCGTCACGGCAGAAGTCGGCGCTGTCACCACAAGCTTGAATACAAGGGCCCAAACTGCTCCAACATCGCAGCAAGTGACCAAAATGAAGGCCACTTCCCGACATAAACATTGGCCTTTGTCTCCGTCCTTGTTGAGCCGTAGCCGAACCAGAGGAGAGGGAAACGCTATATAGTAGCCCACCGGCCCAAACGCCAACGTCAGCACGCCCTACACCGACACCAAAGTACGCTTATCAACCACTGTCGCCGCCGCCGTCGCTCTCACGCCCAAGGCGAGCCGATGGGGAGATAGTGGACCCTTGGGGTAATGGTCGAGGGGGCGGTCGCGGCGGTAGCGGCGGCGCGTGCGGTCGCACGAGCTTCATAATCGGGCCGCACTTCGTGACCTAGACCAGGTTTCCCCTGGCCGGGGTCAATCAAACTCGCCGGCGCAGACCAGGGCAAAGTCGGCGTCAGAGAGTTGCAGGACCGCGTCGACCTGGTCCGGCCAACCACACTCGCGCAGGCAGCATTGCAGTCGTTTGGGCGTTGAAAGTTGTTGAGGGCCTGACGGTCGAGGTGATGTTGCTTTGGACATGTGTTTACGAGAAATGGGGCCTTGGCTTGGTTGTTAGTCAAGATCTACCCTCAAACATCTACTATATTAGACAGGAACTCTTCTGTCGGTATGACGGTAGTACGACTTCCGGCTGCAAACTCCCGGGTACAAATATCCATACTTCCTCTGTATCATAAGTTAGGGTACCTAAATTTGTACGGGCCCTTAACCGTGTCCGATCTGTTTTTCGATTTTTTTGTTGAAATCTTCGGAGTTTTTTGAGCAAGAAACATTTATTTTATTTTATATGCATGCGCCACCCCGCGTGCATGAGCTCCCGAGAAAAACCAGTCGGCCTGAAAAAGGCCGCATTTTGCATGTATTCTGCCCCCTCCGACCAGGCGGGGGGGGCGGGGCAATGACAAAAACAAGGCAAAAATACCAAGAATTATCCCTGACCCTAAACCTAGCCCCCCCTCTACTCAACGATCCATGACGCGTCCCCCATACTAAAAACAGCATAATAGTGGCCCCCACACTGAAAACAAGACACTTGGGGGGACCACACTAAAACCAAGACACACGGGGCAAAGCAAGCAACAGTGGGGCCATCATCCAACCCCCCCCTCTACTCAACGATCCATGTCGCGCCCCCTATACTAAAATCAGTATAGTATTGAACCACCCTAAAACCAAGACACTTGGGGGTCACACACTAAAACCAAGACACTTGGGGGGTCACACTAAAATCAAGACACTTGCGGGACAAAAAGAAGGGTTGGTTGGTGGCGGGGAAAAAAAAGAAAAAGTCGACTATTCTTCCTCATCATCACTTGGACTCGATGCCGCCGCAATCTTTGAAGGGGTGAGAAGCGACGGCCGCCCACTTTGCTTCGTTTGAAAGGTCCAGCTCCTGGGTGTTGTCGATCTGGGTTTTGACCCGTTTCCACAACTTGGACGGGTACTTCTTTCCAACACCGTAGCGTTCGCAGATCGGGTCAAGCACGCCCTTGGGAATCCTTGACAACCCCGGCTGAATGCCCATCGCAATTTCTACCGCCATGGCATAGCGCCTACCAACCGATAATTCGGTGCCCCTTTTGCGATGTGGTGTGCTGGGGGGCGATTCCATCGCTAGAGTAGGGTAGTAAAGTGGATTTGAGAATTTTGTCGAGAATTCTCAAAAAATATGCCCAAAACAGGCCAAAATAGGGTACATTTTGACCAATAGTAGATACAGAAATAGATGTTCGTTTTTTTTAATTTTTTTTCCATCGCTTCTTCGTTGTTATATCTTTCTTACAAACCGGACTATGCTACCATCACTAACACGGTTGCACCCAGACAATCTATTGCATTTAGGTACCCTAACTTATGATACAGAGAAAGTATTTGTTTGTACGGTTACGAGAAATCCGCTGTCACTGGAACATGCGGGCAGGTGCAGCCGACTACTCCCTCCGAATGAGAGGTAAGCTCTCAACGCCCTGTGCGAGCTGTACGAAGCCCACGGATTTGAAGGGCGTCCTCGAGCAGACAACACTACACCTGGTCACTTCCCCGTGACAAAAAATAAAAGAACGGCAAGCAATTGCTCGTTGTTTAGTTGTCGCACCTCTGCCTTGATGTCGTCGTCAAGAGCAGCGGAGTCCTCTGAGGCAGCTCCAGCTCCGGCTTGGCGCAGGTCCAGAACTAAGCGCTTGTTCTCGCTGACAAGAAACCTCAAGCACGTGCCAACCTGGAATGGTCCGGCCAGTTAACAAGGAAGAAACGCGCACAGAGGGGGTGGAGGAACAGAACGTCCAAAGGTTGATGGTTTCAACATAGCAACACAGCAGCCGTGCACAAGGGAAAACATGTTCCCGGCAGGAAATGGCGCCGTTTGGAGGTCTTGCACAACGGCGGAACATTGATCGTGAGGTGTAGTCTAGACTGCAGAAGATACATATGCGTGCTCACCATTAAACAGCATGGCGGCCGCCCGTCATTCCCTACCCCGCAACCTGAAGAACTAACTGTAAATGATATCAATTCATGCCGAAAGAGAGAGAAATGGAGGCGAAAACATTCACAAAGTAACACCATTTTACCACCTTGCCGGACCATTTTGGCCTTCATTTCTGGGACCAGCAGCATTTCAGAGAGGGCCTTGAGTAGCCTCCTACAGCTGTTTCTCGTCATCCCGGTGGTGGTGGTGGTGGGTGGTGGTGCTGCTGCTGCCACTCCTTCCTCCGCCTCCTTGCTAGCACCCTTACTGCAGCGCACAGCAGCCGTAGGCCACCTAAATACGCCAACACCCATCCCCCTTACTGGCGTTCGCAGCAGAGGTTGCGACGCGTTGCCAGGGGACGGCTACGCAATCGCACGCACACATGCCAACGCCCAGCCCAGCACGGAGGTGCACACGACGAGCCCCCCAAACCAGCTCGTCGTGAAACATGCGCACGCAACGAACGAACGAGCTTGCACATGTAAAACAGACCAAGGCGGGTTACATCAGACAGACTGATCAACCACAGAATACCGGGCGAGGTGTCTGGAAGACGGACAGCTAGCCAAGGGAGAGAGGGGAAGACAAGAAGTAAGGGGAGGGGGAAATCCAACGCATGAGTGGAGACAGACGCGAACCAGAAACTTTGGAGTAGTGGCTCTTTGAACCTACATACATTCCGTCCGGGAGGATCGATCAGAGCGAATCGGTTGAGTTGAGGGTTGTTGTACGCACAAGAACCAGCCTCAGGACAAGAAGGCAGTGCAACGTCAAGCTCTGCCGGTCTGGCCCAGCCCAACCCTCGTGAAAAGAAGGACTCTCCTTTAAATCCCTGATGCATCTCTTCAAATGACACTCCCCAAGCCAACAGTGATTCCAGCGCCACAACTAGCCAGGCTCAATCCACGACAGGATCAATCAACGCTTAACAAATCACGGCTTCAAGGCAGAAGAAGGATCAAGATCCCAGCCCCGCTCCCTCACTCTCCGAGTGGGCGCTGAGCGGACCTGGTTAAGGAGGCTAGCTAAAACAAGAGATCAAATAACAACTGCTGTGAGCACCCGAAGCCAGGAGCAACGGCCTTGCTCCCTCCCCGTTCTCTGTTCCTCCGTAACACCTATCGTTGAAGAGAAAATGTGGTGGCGAGTCTCATTCATGCTAGCTAGCGGAAGGAGAGCAGGAACAATTCTCTCAACACACGGGTACCGCGCACAGCACCGCTGAAAGACTGACACAAGAGAACCTGAGACTACAGAACGCGCCACCACCCGAAAAACTGAAAAAAAAATTACTTGAGTTCCCGGGAGGTTAGCGGGACTAATGATATTTACCCCCCCCCCCTCTTCGGAATCCCCTCTGTTGACTACATTTCTTCAGGAACGTATTGTATGTGAGCGTCCGAGAGCTTGCATGAATGGTATGGGCCGTACCAACACGATTTAAAAGGTTTGGGGTGAACTGGAGTTGTATGGACGGAGGCTCGAGACGATTGCTACTGCTTGAGATGCTGCGGAGCCCCCTTTTTTCAGCATATCTCTGCAGCCACTGGTGATCCGGTTCAGCAGCCTTTCAGATAGCTGTAGCCCATACGTACACGATGGTATTGGTTTGAGGTCGATTGGAGCCCTGTGGGCGGAGATCTGTCTGGTGGAGCAAAAAAAGAAATCACTCTACCGGTTGAGCAAATGGGATTGCCGAACTGTTCTTTTTTTTGCCTTTAGGACTAGTCTACACCTTCACCGCTCTTTGGTGTTCGCTTGAAGTGTGCTACCTGCTGCTGTCTCTGGTGTGATTAGCTCTAGGTTTACTTTCTGCCTGTGTAGGCAACTGTAGGGAGGGGTTAAATTTCGAATACTGCTGTGGTAGAGACAGTGAGGCGATGCGATGATAAGTAACAGGTTTGACTCGCCCCCTGCACCCGAAACTCCCACGTAATTGTACAAAAAGGATTCCGCTGCTATTTACCCTCCGACACCATACCAGAAAACCGCAAACCAATATGCGGTTACGCGTGCAACACGCAGAGGCAAGCGATCGTTTGGCCGCGGTGGGTGGGGAGGGGAGGAGGACAGAGGAGGTGGTGTTTCCCATCCCTCCGTCATTCGGTCGTCGGTTCTTTTTTCATTCTGAGGGTCGAAAGAAAAGTTTGATAGAGATGCCCGTCGTAGCAAGATAAATGATGAGAAAAAATGCCGGTTGAGATGTTCTGACAAAACAATACGAATCGAAGAAAGAACCTCCCCTCAAAAACACAAGTCTCTATGTGGTGGATTAACAGTTTAACACAGCAAGCAGTGACGACGTAATTTGGGATGATAGTAGGTTGATCAAAATGCTTGGAAAAGTAAAAAACCTCCCCTGCAACACTCTCTGCCGGGTCAACAGCAAAGCAGATGGCTTGAAAGATAGCTGTGAGCCGTAGCAACACGATGCAAGTCTTCGTAGGGCAAACGGCGCCCTGTAGATAGAGTTTGGCCTGGTGGGGAAGATATGGCCCATCTGCTTCACCGGTCATTCAGCCACCGAGCCCCCGTGGGGGGGTGTTTCGCGGCATCCACTACATGTATTCCGATTGGGGTACCCGATGGCTTGAATGATAGCTGTGGGCCGTGCGAGCACACTGCAAGACTTCGTAGGGCAAACGGCGCCCTTTTGAATGAGTTTGGCCGCGTGGAGTAGATATGGGTTCTCTGCTCCACCGGCCTTTGAGCCACTGAGCCCCCGTTGGTCGGCGTTTCTCTGAGCCCACTGGTCCGATTGGGGTGCCCGACGGCTTAAACGATAGCTGTTAGCCGTGCCAACATGGTGCGGTCAGAATTAGGCGCGGTTCAGCTATGTGACGGAAGGAATAGCGGGACTAATGGCATTCACCCGCCCCCCTAGATGCCGGAGAACCCCCTCTGTTGACCATATCTCTGCAGGAATATATCGGATGCGAGTGTCCAACAGACTGTGCCAAAACGATGCAAAAGGTTTTGGAGTCACGTGGAGCTGTGTGGACGGTGGCTCGAGACAACTACTACAACCACTTCTTGAGATGCTGCGGAGCCCCCTATTTTCAGCATATATCTGCAGCCATTGGTCCTACTCCGTTTCTAAGCAGCTTTTCTGTCTGATAGATGTAGCCCATACCTACACCATGGAAGTGGTTTGAGGTCGATTAGAGCTCTTTGGACGGAGATCTGCCTGGTGGAGCAATTAGCATTGATTGCTGTATGCATACACATGTTTTCGTCGCTTGACCGCGAAATGATGCGGAAAGGCCCGTGGGGTGCATGTCATCAACGATGTTGATCACAGCTGGTGAGTATTGATCAACATGGGTGCAAGTTTCATGCAAGTTGTGATGACTTGGACCGGTACTGACGCTGTTGTTGACCGAAATAACATCGACTTTGATTTTTTTTTTCCGCTTTGTTTGATGAATGTTGATGCGACCTTCATCGAATTGGTAAAATGTGTACAATGCGATGAAAGCTGATGATACTCTCATGGAATGACATGGAAACTTCGACGTGTGACCATTGACCTGCGATCACAGATTCGATGGCAGTTGCTGTGGCAACTTGGATGCAAACGTGATCAACGTTGTCATGAAAGTAGCACCAGTATAGATCGCAACTGTGACTTACATTAATCAAAACTGATCAGCACTCCAATTTTCCAACACCTCCATACAGCAAGTACTATAGGCTTTCATGATTGCAGCAAAAGAACACGGGACGGCAGTTAGTTTCGCTCTCCTTGCTGCGTCAATCTCCGTCCACTTTGCACCGGATCCATTGAAGTATTGCGACGAGCGGTTCAGGACAATATGATCACCAGTCTATCAACCTCTAGGTGCTGTGTCCAGGGCTTGGGATAATTACCCAATCAAACCTAACCCTATCCGTAACGTTGATACCATATTTTATACCACGCTGAGAGAAGCACGTGAACAACTCGAAATACACCTTGCGAGTTCTGTGAATTTTGTTCAACATATACACGTGACTTTGGGTGAGTTTTGCCAAAATATTGACGACAATTCGTTGTAAAAATTGCGATGAAAGCTGGGCGATCTTTTCACGGAACTTCCATCCAAACTCAAGACACCAAATTACGCTACTGTCACCCAAGTTCAATTGGCATTGACGAAACTCCTACGACGTTGATCAACTGTGATCGCAATAATACTGGATTGTAGCATGTCCCCTTTCCATCACTGTTGAACAGCGTTGATCCGTGTGGATGGAAGTTCGACCCCAAGTTGATGGCAGCTTGCATCAACATTGATGTAAATGTCAAACAGTGTCAAACCACTGGGCCCGTCGCAGCGTTTTCCGAAGGAGTTGTTGCAGATGCAGCAAGAAGCAACCAGCCGACAGCGGCTGGAGGGGGCGCGTGACGGGAAATATGTACTCTTGTGGTCCACGTGTTGCCGTGTTCTCCCCCTCGGCACGAACCTTGCTCGTAAATCGTGATCCGATCCGAGAGATGGACCAAAGACATGAACATCGAGCACGGTGTTGTTCCAGCTCTACATCGATGCAAGATTTGTATCGAGGGGATGAGTACGTGTTGAGAAAATGCGGTCTTTGTTGCGGGCAGGCAAGGTCGGCTGCAGGGAGGCGAAACGTGCTGTCACACGCGGGCTGTGGATCGGGTGGCTTTGAAACTTGGCACACAGTTGCGTCTACTGGATCATCATTGAGCCTCATCGTTTGATGGGCGTAGGTGAGCAGGCTGGAGAGTTGTCCATCCGGAAATAATGGTTGCGCCCGACGCTGGCGGCGGAACAGCGGTCGGATTTGGCCGAACGGCTTTTGGTAAGCGTGCTCGCTTTGCTCGCCACCAACATTGCCGAGACTCGCGTGGCATCCCCATTCTGTCTTAGCGAATCGCACCGTGGCTAGCAAAGGGATGGATATTGCTCGGTTGTGGACAACGTCGTCCGAAAAAAATGCGTGGATTTGGGCTCCAGGCGCACGGCACTTGTGAGGAGTTAGTTATTTGTACTTTCCCGCTACTTTGCCTGCGATGCGAGGTGAAACGTTGACGTTAGCTACGCTTGCGAGGACTTGTTTGCGCGGAGGCAGCACCGTAAACCTCGTCGTCGAAGATTTGTTAAGCTTGGAGGATTCGGTCACAGCGAAAAAGAGAAAACAGCAGAGACACTTCAAAGATGTCAACAGGATGCTGGTGCCGGCAGAAGCAAGACATACTGCTTGCGTTTGGTGCCGGTGTCGCTTCGAATATACCCCCTTGGACAGGGCCGTCCAGGCGTAGGTCGCGCGAAGGCACCGCCGCTAATTTGTGCGCGCAGCTGAGAGAAATCGGCCGCGGTATAAAAACCGCTTTCAAAAATGCTCGGACAAGACTTCTCCTAAGTTCCTTTGTTGCCGCAATAGAACTAATAATGTGCCGATTGGAATCGTGATCAATCAACGCGACGAGTATCGTCGGCGTTGTCTGTCTGAAGCTTTTTTATTAAGTTTTGTGGGTAGCCGCGGGGCTCTCGTGTAATCGAGGGCGGACATGGAGAAGGAACATACGCTACAAGCGGCGTCCCAGAAGTTCATAGTAACGGACGAATTCCCTGCCCAAACACCCAACGTACCAGCACGACCAACACACCACCACTGTTGGATGTACTCACAGCATGACAGATTATTTCGAGTCAGAACTTTCCGAACAGATGGAGCGGGGAGATCCGGGGGTTCAACAGTTGGTATGGATTAGATTTGGTGGTACCAAATTTACCACATATT
>CACKRE030001500.1:0-11443 GCA_902602495.3 Ectocarpus sp. CCAP 1310/34 | reverse complement strand
CCCCCCCCCCTTATTTACGCCCGCTGTGCATGGTCTCCTCTCAAGTGTACCATACATGGCGCCACGAGCATGTTCGGAAAGACATTGGCGTACAGCATTCTCGAGGAATGATTCTCAATCGCTACATGTTTCCGCATTCTTCCTACTCACACGACGTTGCTGTGCAGTGTGTGCCGTTGGATGGGCATGTGGATCGGGATTATTGGGTTTTTCTCCCTTCCGCTCTCCCTGGGACTTGTCACGGACTTCAGGTCGACATCGACAGAAACTGAGACGGGTGTATCAGACACCGCCCCACTTGGTAACGGCCTGTTGGCACTTTGTGGCGCAGGCAACTGCTCGGGCCTAGGCCCAAGCACAATAGACGCTTCTGGCCTCAGCGGACAGTGGACTCGGCAGTTTCTGTGGTGCGAGGACGGAGCATAGAGTGCGAGGAGCTCGTGCGGCGGCTAGAAGACGAAGGTGGAGAGGAGAGCGTGATTTCTTGCGTCTTGGAAGTCGAGCAGAACGAGGGCACCGGAACGGATCGTCTCCGGTCGCTTTCATTGTAGGTGACCTCGTCCGCCTGTGCCCCGCTACCGCTTCCGCCGACCAACCTTCCGTGCCATTGCCTCGCATCGTTTCCTCACCGAGCGGTCCCGTTGCACCGGACGAACACTGCAGATTGTCGATTCAAACGGCACCGAGGAGGTTGGGCATCGCGAACGATACCATCGATGGTTTGTGGTGGACGATGAACGACGATTCGTCCTCCGTGAAGATCCGCTCGTCACCCAACGACGGAACCTACTTGAACGAATCCTGGCACAACGAAGACGTGCTCGCCTTCAGCGGCTTGACGACGGTGGAGACTGTTCCGCCGTCGACGACTCCGGTTTGCTTTTCGGGAGAGTGAGGGATAATTCGCAGCCGCCACAGGCATGCACTATCCTCTTGAAAGGGTTGGCGTCTTGTCCTGTTTGTCGGCGGTAGCGTTGAGGGCGCGACAACTTTCACCGATTGGTTGTTGTTTGAGGTACGCAATAGACCCCCGGCGGGATCATTGTCTCATGCCTCCGGGTCTGAAGCTGGTTGTCCTCTACACTAGAGGGGACATATATTCGCAACGCTGTATGAGGTAGGCACCATGCACACGGTGGCGTAGCTCTAACGAAACACTGGTCAATAGGTTGGGTGATTGAAGTGAGTTTTCGAATGAGGGTCCTTCAGCTGGTTGACCCAGACATACCTGTATGGTCTCGAGATCCCTTGTCAAACACCATGCTTACGAAAGCACGTTCCACGCCCTTTCGCACGTTCCCAGACACCGCAGGAGTACGAGGCATTCCGTGGGAACGAGCGTACGGGATTAAAACATCACATCCTCTCGGAAACCGCCACCCGTGAGATCTTGCGAAGCGGTTATCTCAACATCTTCTTCACCAACGGCATCACGGGCAATCCGTACCGAAGCGTACATAAGGTGGGTGAATCGAGTCTGTTGCTGGAAGACCGGTATGTAGCTGCCAGTGTGCAGTACCGATCCACACACAATCAGACCCGCGAACTTTGTGTGCGGTATGGGGCTTCACTGTGCGTACTATTCCATGCAGCGAAAAACGAATCGTTTCTGCCCTGCGCGCTCACTCTCCATTCGATCCGAACTCCATCCGACTACCCAGACTGATCGTGTGCACGTCGTTGGGACTGGAGAATTTTCCTGGGAGACCGAGGAAGAAATCACCACAGAGTTTTTCACCGAGCAGAAATGGGAGGGCGAAGACGCGCTCATCTTCATTGCCCTGGGCCTTGTTTTGGTTGGTGTCGTGATTGGCGCAATATGTGAACAGTGCCGTTGCGATGTCAAAAACCCTATGCACGTGGGCGCTTTCGCCATGGGAGGGTCGTTGGTGGGACGTGTCGATTGGTGTTGATCATGGCTAAAGGATCCATCTTCTAGCGACTAGCTCGCGCGGTGGTAAGTTAACCAAAGATGACCCTGAGGAAGCCATCGTAGCCGCCCAAGAATACAAGTACGGATCGTGGTTCCTCCTTCTGACGGTCATTGTAGGGGATGGGATATGTGCCCCCAGGTGTTGGTTCACCGCCCCTGTCAGGTAGAAACGGCGTTCGGCGTGAGGTGTTGATCCTTTATTTCTGTTTCGGGATATTTCCTCAATCACGTGCTACACGGCGGCGTCGGCAACCCACTGTGACCTGACCAGTACTAGAAATTGGATTATGTGAGCGGATGTACTCGAGAGCGGCCACAAAATGACTCTGGCAGCAGGCGGCATCTCGTGCATGATACCAACCGTTGTTGGGTGTTCCGAGGTGATAGGTGTTAGAGTATGCTTGGGCTGTAGCAGGCCTCCGGAGCGCTGATGCGCATGTGCTACTTGTTGGCCTGCCGTGCACGTGTTTAATGCCAATGGTGATCCGATCCTAGAACGGGACTAGATATACCATTGGGACGGAACCTTTCGCTATGTAGCATGCAAGACCAGGGTTGGATATATCATTCGGCGCAACGGTATTGGGCGCCTCCGCGCCTTGGGGGGAGACGGAAAACGAGGGGAGACGGAGGGATTCGTGTATATGTCATACTCTACAGCCTGTACTGTACTCAAGAGTCATTAATCCACGACATGTATCACGCTAGGTATCGGGCCACGTACGACGAGGCAACCAACAGTTAATGCCGCAGGAGTAAGAACTCAGGTCCGGAGGTCGAGACTCTCCCGCGATAAAGAACCATGCTGTTTCTGCATGCCTACGGAAACTGGCATTGCCGATGAACCTCTTGCACCGTTGTGATCTCCGGGCAAGACAGTGCTGATCACAGGGAGGGATGGCATCCCTGGAGGTGGACTCCGAGTTGGTGGTTCAATTATCAGCTACATGGACTCTGGCAACAGCTTTTGTTGAAAGAGCATGATGACTGTAGTCCAGTAATCGCCGTGCTTCTCAACAATACTCACGTCGACACGCGAGCTTCTTCTTCGCCGGCGTTGGTCGCTCTCCAGCCCATTCGCCCAGATTGCCAAACGCTATTGTCGGTTAGGTCAAAAGGCAGTTTGGCGTCGGCCTCACCGCGTGGGCGCGTCGCCGACTTTGGGAAATGCCGGTCTATTCGACAAAGTCCGGATAACTCGCGTTCCGCCTCTTGTTTGACGTCCAGGGTCAAGCAATATTCCCGCCCCCCCTCCTCGTCTCCGAAGCCGGCCACCTCTGCCCCCGCACGCAGCGGCAATTGCCGGCCTGCATCAAATAATTCAACTAAACCCGGCCATGTCCAGTTCTGCCTGTAGTTTGGCGAGAATCAAGGGACACGAAACAAAGCCACCTTTTCCATCGGACAGGTCACCCACCTCAACATTTGACAGCTATTGTTTCGAAATTGTTCTGGATTATCGGTGATTTTTACCCCTATCGGGTTGTCCTTGTAGAGTGAAACACAAACGGGCTTCAGATCGCTTCCCCGAGATACGTAGCGACCGTTTCCATGTCCTTGGCACCCCTCCCAGAGAGGTTGCCCAGAACAATCTTGTCTGGCGGTAGTCACTTGGCCAGCTGTTTCACAGCCAAGATTCACGTTTCGGGGTTCGGGGGCAGGGAACAGCGAAACGCCTTGGTTTTATCTCGTTTTGTGTTCTTAGCACATACAAGTGATGCTCCGAGTGGGCTCAGGAGGGCACAGTGATGGTGATGCGAGATGGCAAGAACAGCAGGCAACAGGACTAGCGCACAGCTGGCGGCCAGCTGCCGGTTGGGGTTGTGGCGGTTCTTAAGCTTAACAGCTCACACAGCTGGCTTTTTTCGACTTGAAGAACCCAGCGAACCTCATCTACCAAAAAAGAAACGTTTACAAATCCGCACGCAGTCTTAGCCGTGTGTCCAATTGTATACCGTGTACGACCAAAACATGATACCGCACTTGGCCTCTACGTGTCATCCACAACGAGTGTCTGGGTCGATTGTTTCTTGTCGAGGAATTTCCTGGCGGCTGTTTGGCCTCACATGTGGAACACGTGAGCTTGAGCAGCGAAATGGGAATAATCGACAGTCGAATGGGAGAGATGGTTGCCTACTTGCTTGGGCAAGGGAGACATAACCATCGAAGATGACATATTGAACCTGTCCTTGGAAGGTCGCAGAAATGGACCATTCGCTCCCGTACTTGAGCGCGGAATCGAGTCTATTCAACGCCAGCAAGGTTGAGTTGGATCCCAAAATTGACGATGCGAAGGGCTACGACAGTCAACATCTTCGTCGCCAGACGAATCACGCACAGCAACCGCCGCTGTCTGGTCAGGCATATTACCCAGCATCAACGCCAACATCGAAAACATCCGAGTGCTAAAACATGACTGAAGGGCAAACGACTGGCGTTGATTCTACATTCAGTTTGCCGATACCGTGGGCACCGCACCTATTTTGTGTCTGGGGGTTGACCGCGGCAACCATTCGGTGCGCGTGCTCAATTCCATTTCTAACCACAGGAATCGCCGCACACAAGAAACGGGGATTGGATCGGGGAGAGGTGCGGAACCCTCCGGCTTATTCCGGTTCTCGGAAAACCGTTTAGCGAAAACAACTAATAACCTCTCGGTGAAGAAAATGGTATGGGGTGCAAAATGTCGAGAAACCGTTAGTCAGCACAACACCCAGAACCTCGTCTCGAAAGAGATAAACCTCACCTGCATGGCGTGGTAGACCGCATGGGCCGGTGCACTAATTATTCCTTTGGTGCGTGCCAAGAGTTGGAGGGCCTCGATGGCGTGCGCATCGTCACCCGCGACCTATTCTGGCAAGACCGAAGCCGAGGACGGGAAGCACGAGGTATGCAAGAACAGCAAAAACAAAAAAGAGAAACGTGGTCCCGGAGCATGATCAGTTGATTTGGATGTTGGTCGCGAAGACCATCTCAAGAAAAAACTCACGAACTCTTCATCCAGCGCTCGGCATGGGTATCGTTCGAATCGAGATACTTGGACACCTATCGTGCCGTTGATAGTAGAACCCGGTTTGACTCTTGCACGAAGCGGACAAGGACATTCGACCCGACCTTTCTCCATCCCCACCAAACACTCAACACACGCGCCAATAGGTGGTGCTGTCTTATGTTTCGACTCCATCTACTGTAGCAGGGCAGTCGAAAGCAGCCGCCACGGCCAAGCGTGCCCTGGCTAGCTTTGAAACGTCCAGACAATTGGTGGGGCTCATTCGGGTACATGTTTTCCCCCCGGGAGGTGAAACGGTTCGGTTCATATCTTACCCGCACGCCCGCTATCCTTCCGCCACGACTGTTTCGGCCCCACCCCCGGGTAGTCGAGTCCCGCCGCAATAGAGTGCGTGCCTGATATTTGCCCATGTTCATCCTGAGCGAGTGAAAGAGCAAATTCAGAGGCTTCCATAAATCGCCAGATTCCTGAAAAGCCGGAGCCCCAGTCATCGATCAGTACTTCTCCTGGCTTGCTAAACCGTGCATGCCGTAATTTGAGCAGGTGGTGAATAGTTGTCGAATCGAGTGTATCCACTGTTGTACGTTGACTGGGCTCCATAGTTTGACATCTGAACGCCACCCTCAACGTTTTCCGTCGGGTGTCACCTGAAGAATGTACGTAAGAGTGCCGTGCAACACGCCCGGACAGCCTCTAGTAAGAGCGGCGGACCCTTCTCCAACGCCGGCGACGACGTAGTCAGGGAGTCTCAACGCCTGTTCGACCACCTGTTTGTTTGCCAGCGTCAGCGGTTGGTCGGTTGTTCAACTCGGGCCGGCCGGGATCACCAAAACTGGCCAAGGGCGATGCTGGGTGCGCATTCGGTTAGGACAACATTCATGCGGACACAATTTCGAGAAGGAAGCTTGAGCAAACCGAACGCCTCCTCATACGTACTTGTATCGCCCCGTTCTCGGCATTGAGGAAATGGAGAAAGCATGTCATTTTTCAACCATTGCTACTGGCTGCGTCCCCTAAAACAAAGGCTGCAAGGTGGAGCAGCGCGTCGGGAGGGAGGTATTCGGTGTTTGGGAGAATTGAACCGCTCAGAAATCGACCGATGCGCGTTCGTGAATGCAAATGCTCCCGTAAAAGCACGCTCCACGCCGTACAGCGAGACCGAAGGTACCCACATATCAACCCGAGTTGCCTCTCGGGCCGATTCCGTCACATTGGACAAGGCTGGTGCTGACAGTTCGTTCGCTGGAAAGATTTGCCAAGGACTCCCCAACGCTTCCATCGCCAGGGTTTATTGACAAGCATCGATGCAGATCTCAACGCGCCTCAACGAGAAGAGGTGACGCAGGGCAAAACAACGCCATGACAACATAGTCTCCATAAAAAACGCCAAAGGCTTGTACGACCATGAACTACTTCGTCACACACTCCCCACCAGATGCGCGACCACATCGTCGATCAATATTTCGTTTTTTTCAGGTGATTTCTCATACACCTGGTATGCTCTAGGAACACTGAAGAGCAAGCATGACTTATTGCAAAAACATTGTGCATTTTACTACTGTAGGTCGGGCGAAGATGAAGGATGACCAGCTGAAAATATGTTTCACTACATAGGTTGACCGCGACTGGATGCTGTGCACACCTGTGACAGAGCCTCCTCACCGACGATGGACTGGAATTCCCCACCATGGAAACGTCGTGAAGTGACTCGCGCACTACAAAGTGGCTCGCGCACTACACTGAAGGACGGGAAACACCCCCTCGTGACAAACTTACTTAACTTTCGCTTCCTGGCAATCTTGTGGGGTGGACAAAGACTTACTTGGTTCCGTTCTTCTTTCTCGCTACCATCACCCACTCTACGCTTACCGATACGCCTCCACAAGGGTTTCCGGAATTTAGCATCCGCCAAATGCCCCGATGTTTCCGCCAGGCAGCACAGCCTTCCCCGCTCCCTCTATCGGCATTCGGTACGCCTGCTTGCTGGGCGTCTTCGACTTGACGCTGGTGGCGATGGTGGTGGTGGCGGCGGCGGCGGCGGCGGCGACGACTCCGACCCGGAGACCTGAGATGTCCTTGCGAAGGTGCGCCGCGATCTCGCTGGCAGGAGCGTCGCTTGCCAACTGGTACCCCCACCAACACCGACGACCAAGAAGGGTTTTTGGACGAACAGCAGCAGGTCTAGCGCGGACTACAAACAATTCAAGTGGGTACGGGGCGTTGTACTCTCCACCCTGGCAGCCTGTGGGCTCGGCAGCCGAGTATGACGGTTCGGCGAGATCCCCCTGCGAGCAACGACTGCATCAACTGCTGGACGATACGCCCACCTTTCGGCGCAGCAAGGAAAAGGGCTTTGAGGGAACTTCCATTCAAGAACGAAGACGAAGGGAGAACGCCTCGGGGTACATTCGCGCACCTCCTTAGTCGACCGAGGTCATCCCTGCACGCACCTCATCGATGGCGTTCATGAAGGCCCACCCAACCACGACCCCATCGGCGATTCTGGCTACCGCTTGCACCTGCTCCGTTAAGCTGATGCCGAATCCGACGAAGAGAGGCTGTCCTGTCACCCGGCGCACGCGACGGATGAACTTCTCCACGCCGGTGGGGAGGTGGGCGCGAGCACCCGTTACCCCGGTCACGCTGTGCAGCACACGGTGGGTATGTGCATTAAAAAAACGATGGTGCGGGCACGATTCAACCTCATCGTCTCGACAGGGGTCGGTGGGCCGGCGACCAGCGCCACTTAGTTCGGGCAAGTTCGAGCGGGAGTCGGACTGCTTACATCCAAGTCCATGCACACCATCATTATCTCATCACAGTATCTCTCAAGGTACTTGCCCTGAAAATATCTTGTCCATGTCACTACGGCACTCCTGATAGACAAATATGTGGGCTCGGACTGCACAAAAGATTATATTTCTCACCATCTCGAGCACACCGGCGACCTAAAGTTCCGCAAGAAGAAGAGGTTTCAGCCCCTCTAGCTTGCTCAGGTCAGCCCCGGCCATTGCTCGTCGTGTGTGGGTTGGCCGCGGCGTTTTGCTCCACGCTGCGCAACGCATGTCGGCTCCGACAACAGGGTGCGCTACATAGCTGGTGCGGGAAGAGCTTATTTGGTGCTTGCTTGACACAGTAGACGAAGGAGTCGGTGGCGGAAGCGACGAAAGGAAGACGATTATCGGTGGTCGTGGGCGTCACGAGAGGGATGAACGACAGGTGGTGCTTGTAGCACTTCGAGCTGAAGTTGTGCGCGTCGTCGGGAGGCAGGTCAATTGCCAGGAAGCCGTCAACGCCTGGTTCAACAAGCAAAGCAAAATGAAAATTGCGCGGAAAGCTTGGATTAAAGCGCCTCAACGAGTGACGACATAATTACGGCTTTCGGAATCACCTTCGGGTCAGCCTTTGATCAGCAACCCAAAGAGCACTGCTGTAGTAGGGTTGCCCACCCACGGCGGGCAGAGCAAAAGGCGCCTGGGTGTTTTCCATGTGAAACCATTGGTCGTAGACATTCGCACATACACCAATTTGGACGGACGGCTGGACATGTGTTCCTTGGAAAAACTGAAAATTCATGAGTATTGGCCGAAGCGCGAGGCGAAAATCCCGGCCGACAGGTTTCTCCAGGTTGTCTCCCCCCCCCCCCCTCCCCTCTCGAGCTGAAGACAAATTCAGGACCAGGGACATTGGCCTTCGAGAACGTAGACGAAGAAGAATTAGGAAGGTGGACGACGAAGACGACAAGCTCGATGTGAATGCGGCCCTGGGTGCGAAGATCATGTTCATGTGGTTGCGGAGGGTCTGTTGTACAAGAAGGAGAGGGAAGTGTACCTGAGTGAGCTGGAAAGAGTAGAAGGAAGGTACAGGGAGATGTTTGAGGCATGGAATGGCCTGGAGAAGACGGTAGCTGTACTGGGGCATCGGAAGTGGCTTGAAAAGGCGGGAAATAATTTCCATCGGATAGTGTAGGTAAGGCAACATTGAGCCCCGTTTGGCAAAGTACTGTCGGAAGTAACGATTGGCCTCGGTAATCGGTCCTGTGGGAAGAAAGCTCCGTCCTTTCGAGGACGCGTGGTCAATGGTCTAACCCGCTAAGGCATGCAGAACACTAGAGTACGCCCCCCTTTCGCTCATCGTCTCACCGTTCCGATGAGCTTGTGGGCGAGCTTGTTCAAGCCATAGGCTAGGAACGGGTTAAGATATCCCATGAGGACCACGACGATCGTCAAGCCCTTCGCGCGAGCATCCCTGCTATTTCGAGACATTCCGTTAGGGTGACGCCGTTCTGCAAGGCCACCTGCCAGGGAAAAACAAGTTTATGAGAAATCTTGGGCGGAATGAACATGAGAAGCTTTCCAGGAATCAAGTTGCACTGGACGAGTACGTGCGTGCTGTCATTTGTGCATGTTTCGTCACGTTTCAAGATCGACCTCCAGCCTTTCACTACAGAAGGGTGCCGCTGACCGGCAGAAGCTTGGATGTTGTTGTACAAGACGTGGAACACCAGAAACAAGCTGAAGTAACAGAAATTCCTATGTGCTTTCCCAACGCTTTCACATGACCATCAACAGTCAGTGCGTTGCCATCTTCCGTTGAATGTATTAACCACCAACAGGTGATACCAAGTCCCAGAAACCACGTCGTGAAGCAAACGGGGCGATAAAATCTGACCCGACACATGCACCTGTTTGGTGGCTTGAATGGTTGGCCCGCCTGCTTGAGGGTCGCCGAAAGGGACTCCCAGTTCCACGACGTCAACTCCCCCCTCCTGCAGGCCAACACCATGAAAGCAATGGAAGTCAGTTGCGGTGCGCTGCAGTCTAAGACAACAACTGTGGCGGCAGTGGTGTCGGCGTCGGTAGGTGGAGGGTTTCATCTACGTCGTAGTTTGTCTCAGCCTGCTATTTGGTCGTCGCTGCCATATTCAGTGAACATCATTGACGAAAGCGCGCGATGGCCGCCTCCTACCAAACCCTCCCACCAGCGCCTCCCACCAACGCCTCCTCCTGCCAACCCCAACTACCAACAGTTCTACTTAAGCCGGGAACACGCAAACAACTGCGAAACTCGGACGCATCGAGCGTCAAGATCAGCTGGTAGAGGGTATCTAGGTGGTACGCTGGCACCGCGGCAGCCTGCCCCTACCAATAAACACCTCTTTCATCACGGGCTCTCCTACCTGTAGTGCCAACAAGAGTTCCACTGTGTCTGTCTTTTTGGGGTACCCAGCGGTTAGGTACGCAATGAAGGCTGCCTCTTGGGTTTCGCCATCTTGTCTCCGGAACACCTTGGCCAGACGAGGATTGACGCTTCTGGTGCTGAAAATGTTATATACGACACCGGTGTCGTATATAACACTACCGTTCTGGTGCGTAAGTAGGCGCCGCCACTATTATTACCGACACGTAGCAGTCAGTAGTCGTGATTGAGGGAAACATTTTCCAGTCATGAACGGGATGAGAGCACAATGTACGTGAGTTGTTGGTCAGAATTCATGAAGCAGGAGCTTCGGGATGAGCTTGGTAGCAAACCTTCTTTGGGGAACTAGTGCTACCTTGATCCCTTGGCTGCTTCGACAATATTCTGTGTCATTCTCTGCGTGTTACATAAAGCATGCCGTTCTACCCACGGTCGTCCCCCTTGGTAATGTTGATTGGCCCCAAGACTAGTGCTGCTGGATGAGCACGGCTGACCCGGTTGACAAACGTGAAGAGATGGTTAAGACGTTTTATTGGTTGTCCTTGTAGACACAACCCACGGAAGAGAGTGAGCACAGGGTGCATCACAAACACCGAGGCACTCGTGCAACAGCCGCAAGAAATTCCCCGCAGAAAAGACGCATTCGGAACTCGGAACACGCGACAGCGGAACACGTGACAACTTGTCAAAGATATGATCGGAGATACCCCGAAGATCCAAGATCGGTGAACAGCCACTACTTGCGCACTTGCATGTAGCTCAAAACCACGCATGAGTATCGCCACAGTAGCCTTCGTAAGGATGGCATAATCCACCTCACGAACAGGTAATCGGCTATAAAACCAGTCACGCTCAAGCCGTGGACGGCGACGACCGTGCTATCAGATACTCGCACCTCGTTACGGGGAAGGGCGGCACCGGCTCGCCGACCGCGGCTGCTTCTAGATCTGACACCATCCGAGCGTTCTTACTCAAGCTAGATAGGTGTGGAAACTTGGCCGGCGGCTAGCGAGCTTGCGCGCACCCTCCTGCTGTTGTGCCAGCCCACTCCTGCGCGTGCAAGAAGACGCTGTTGCTGTCGTGAGTGCTCTTTTGGAGGCGGCTCGAATGCGTGTGCTGCTGTCGGTTCCGGATCGGGGGGATGGGAGCGAGAGAGAAAGAATTGCTGGGCGCATGGTATAGGAGTGTTTCTCCGGGGAACCGGTTTACTACGGAGTGAATATTATGGACGCACGGGAGGCGTGCTTAGGATGTGTCTTATCGACAGAATCAAGATCAGAAATCGAAATCAAAAATCAGTT
>CACKRE030001499.1:1440-12151 GCA_902602495.3 Ectocarpus sp. CCAP 1310/34 | reverse complement strand
GTCGTGTGCGTCTGACGTGGTGCACTTCTAACTGCTGTAGATCGTAGCCACACAACTGCTTGTGTCACAAAACACAGTCCCTCCATGGTTCATGGCTTCGAGTGAGTAACCCATGTATCACGATGTGAAAAAAAAACGGTCGGTCTAGCAGGGGCTGTCGATCCGATTCAAGGAGGTGTCCGCATCTCCGGACTAGAGGGGAAACGCCAAAGTTGATTCCTCCGGTGTCACGACAACCCGAATGCCCGAGCAGACAAGGATCAGCTTCCATTTGCAAATGATACCGCCTGCCTTGGTAATTGGAGGGGAAATAGGACACGGACCAAGGCACGTCGAATTTCACCCATATTTGAGGGCAGTAACGAAGGTAGGCGCTTCCCTTTCATCTAGATGGACATGCCCTTGATTGAATCAACCTGGCATTCTCCGAAGAATGTTGGCATCCGGGATAAACATTGCGAACCGCCCTAAAGCAACGTAGCCAGGCACGAGATGACCACTCCATCGTAAAAGTCATCTGCACTAAAGAAACCTTGACATTCCGTTTCGGTCGCCTGCCCATTTATGTAGCTCTACTATGGGGGTTCCGTCAAATGAAAGCACCTCTCTCCACCTGCCGATACTGCAGAGCCCTGGCCCTCGGCATGGAAAAGGTTGCCTCCCTGTCTGAAGTCTCGGCATGCTGAAATCTTCTCCTCGATCGGCACCTCCATCACGTTCCTTTCCTAACGGGATGTGGGACCACGCAGCACAGCCGACAGCGGTGACAAGACGTGTTCGGTGATTGGACCGCATAGCTCTCGTTCAGGGTCGTCTCGAGGGGGGAACTCGTCAAAGCGGCGAAAAAATGCTTGTTATACAGGTGTAGACTACTCTTCCATGACGTCGTTCTCAGCGTCTGCACGAACATGGCATGAGGCATGAGGGAGAGATATCACGTCGAGAATCAAGCAGGGTGTACGTCTACCGACCGGTGGGTGACTACGTGGTCATGCTACATGCTACAAGGCAAACGGCACAAACAGGCTAAGGAAAGGAACACATTGAAGTGCCCAGCAATCATCAGCGTGCTACACGAAACAAGAGCAGCTTGTGTGTGTCGGTCGACCCCCATTGATCTACCAATACCCCGCGGATTCGTGTCTGCTTGCTGGCACCACGGACGATTTGCAGTCAAAGTATCGGTGTTCACGGATCAATCAAGCTTGTACACGAGGGCAATACATTGAGGATTCCAGCCATCGTGTATTTCGCGGATGGCATTTTGCCTCTCCATGGCTATGCACTGCAGCACCGATAGCACGCTCTTTGTATATACCATGGATCTATGGGTTTCGAGCCGTCGTTTGTACGGCCGCCGGAAGCTGGTTGGGGGGCGCAAGACAGCAGTTAGTTGTATACTTCCTCTGTCACATAAGTAAAGTCCGTTATGGGGGAATTTACATACCTCACCAGCCAAGGTGTTCCTGAAGCTCTAGTTAGGTTTGTTGGAAAGCGCTTGTTACGCACATAACTTGAAAATAAAAAAAATCCGACTCACAATTACTGAGAATTAGTGTGTCAAATACGGGACTATTTTGCGAATATTTTGGGAATATTTTGAAAACATTTTGAGAACATTTTAAAGAATATTTGCAGCTTTGTGCTGTGTGAGCACCCACTACCACCACAACGACGTAGCTATCATGGGAGACGACGCCCAGACACCCCCACGTCGTAAGCGCGGTGCGGAAGTATCGTTGGGTCGTCGGTACGCCATGGCGGTGGAGATAATTCTTGTCTTTTTTTGGTATGTTTCGTTTCGTGCCCCCACCCCCACCCTCATGGAAAGGCTGGAAAGGGGCAAAATACGGCCTTATTTGGCCTGACTACTTTTTTGTAAGCCGCTAGTGCATGCAGGGTAGTGCGCAAGAAAAAAAAAGAAATATGGGTTTCAACCCGAAAAACGCTCAAGATTTCAAAAAAAGTATCGCCTAAGACATCGGACACGGCTTAATGGCCGTGTAATCATAACGGACTTTTCTATGTGACAGAGGAAGTATAGTCTAACGTACAGAATACAGCTCATATATGCAGAACGTTGTCTGCAGCACCGCCAACCAGAACCAATGCTTCCCACCGCCCCCACCGGATGTCCACGATGCAAGATGAAAGAGTGAACATACGGCAATGTTAAGGGCTCCTCCGATCCTCCTCCTGTTCGATCATGCGGTTCAAAGAAATGGTCCAGTGCTGTTGATATGCAAGCAAGCTAAGCGCTACGTGTACGTGTACCAAGGGCTCACCTGCCAGCCATTCCATTTGTCGTAGGTGTGCGTCCAGCGAGGAGCGTCACGTCGAGCATTGTCTCCACCATGGGTGACAGCTGGCTGCACCATCGTCTCGTGTGAGAGAGAGCTGGAATGCGGTCACTCCCCCAACGGAATACCCTCGAAGACAATGCGGGGAGATACCGTAGGCGATGGTAGTTCCCGAACCGAAACGAGCACGACACAACCGGGGGTGTATTATTCCGATACCAAACAAACAATCAGGCCTGCTGCCAGTAGATTTCATGCCGAAAACACACACACAGGAGGACCAAAACACACCACACAAGGAAGGTAGCGAGAAAAAGCGTCGGCAGAAGGGACAACTACAATACCAAAACAGAAGGTGCGTCGACCCACCTGACGGACGGGTCATTCACCCCCTCCACCTGACGTGTGCTATTCTGCGAACCCCCCGATCTGCCGGGTTGGCCGATGTATTGTTAGCAGGTGACACACCCGGTCCACACACGGCCATGATCGGGTAACCCTACAAGACGCTGCTGGGAGCGACCGCATGATACCATCTGATTGGCCGACGCCCACTCCTACCCGGCCTTGATCGTCTTTCCACCGGGTGCACCCGATCTTGGCTAGACTACTCACCCCCCGGAAGGGTACCTACCATGTTTTTCTTTCCTCTACCCGAAAATGATTGGGCTGTTCGGCCAAAACCCATGCACACAATCACGGGGTAGACGCACACCGCTGGCCCTCGTTTGTCGCCAATGAGAAAGCAGCAGGAGGGAGATAATGTAATATGTTGTTTTTATGTCTAGTTTTCAGATGAGTCTCGTGTGTGTCGCATCTCGTGAGTTATGAGGTATTCATCCCAGCAGGCTCTTCTTCTCGATCATTTGCACAGACCGCCTGCCGTTTCCCCCAAGCAAGGGAGGGCAGGGCGTTGCTGACGTGCACTTGTTGTGTGCATGGGGTTTGGCCGAACAGCCCGGTCATTTCGTGTAGGGGAAAGGAAAACTGGGCACGTACGCAGTATCCAGGGGGCGAGTAGCCAAGATCGGGTGCACCCGGTGGAAAGACGGTCAAGATCGGGTAGGGGCGAGCGTCGGACAATCAGATGGTGTCTTGCGGTCGCTCCCAGCAGCGTCTTGTAGAGGTACCCGATTATGGCCGTGTTTGGACCGGGTGCACTCGATTTTGGCCATTGCTCTTTTTTTTTCCTGGGCTGGCTCTCTCCGCACGCTGCTGCTCCTCCAGCTTCTCTCGTCGTCATTGCTCTTGCTCCAAATGAACCTTCAGAGATGTGCATCCACGAGAGCGCTACTAATACATAGCGATGTGTATGTCAACCACGAGAAAGGATGAGTATATATGTATGGTGAAAATGCGGTTACTAGAAGGAGCCTCGTTTTTGTAAGCAAGAATCAAGGGGGTCCTCCCGAGGTTGTACCCGACCGCGGAGTGTTTTTTTCTCGGAACAAATGTTTCGAATGCTGTCGGTCTCCATCTCTGGCACCCGGTATGCCCGTGTGTCGTGAAACTCCACGAGAGGGCAGCCCAATGTTGTGACATCAAGGGGGAAATACAAGATGAGAAAAACACAGGATTCAGAAAAGTAGCCCCAGCAGCGCTCTGCCAACGGCGACGACGTGTCCCGAGGTTCAATAGAGCTCACATGACGCCACGCGTTTTCACTCGAAGAGCCCAGCAACCTTATGACCAGAAGAAACTAACCTGCGGTCGATACACCACCGACTGCTCCTTCGAGTTACAGTAGAGGCTACGATTTAAGGAGGAATTCTTACGAGAAGGTACGGGTTGAAGAGAGGAAAATCGCTTGGCACGACCAAAATCGGTTGAAGAGAAATTTGGCATATTTCTGAGATTTTCTCACAAATCGAGCTGCTGGAGGCCACGTAGCGCAACACTTTTGTGAACTCGAAGACATTGCCGAGAAGTGCAACATGCCAAAAGCGTCTTACCACCTCCGCAAGGCTAAGCTAGCTTGGATGAGTGTCCACGGGGCGGGAGCAACCAAGCAGACGTGAACACAAGATTACTTTTAACGGTTGCAGCAGACGTAGTGCTGAGGCTGACAGGCTTCGAGGGGTGCTTTAATTTTCTGTGCCAAAATTGTTCTGTAGCGCGTGCGATATTTTCATACAGTACTACTGTACCTGATGTAAAGCGTGTTTCGTTCCATGGCTCGTTTTTGGCACGAAGGCTGTGGGTGGTGTGTGTTCATGCGTGGAGGGGATGGGTGGGGTACGAGTGGTTTGTTCAGTACGTGCGTCGGTAGATTTTTTCTTGGATGCTGGTGCATCCATGGGCTCGCGTTGTACTTCGAGTTGAGATGCGAGTACAGTGTGCAGCACAACACAACAAGCAACAAATACTTCAATATTGTTTTTCCACGCGTACAAAGTGTGCCACACGACAACATGATACTTAGTCCAATCTCCCAGCACAGGTTCCAAGAGCGTACCGTGACTTGGGTTCATATCGCTCGCCGACCAACAGACAAAGCTGTGTGTGTAGCTAGCCTAAGGTGCTGACGCTAGCTGGGTCATGTGACATACATAAATGATAGGCTCACCATGAGCTCTGACGGCACACACTGCTGGAGTGGGCGTCAGGGTGTCAGTGTTCCACGACCTTTCGAGTTGGTTACGGTATAAGGAAATATTCTTTAAAAGTGAGATATGGTTTAAAGGAATACTCTCTTAAACGTAACCAAAACGGCTTAACAGAAATAATACCGATTTAAGAGAGCAAAATTGGCGTGTACCAACCCTGTCTTAAACCGTAGCCGCTACTGCATCGGGTACAAGCGCAAGAAAGACACCCACCGGCAGCTCTCTTACGCTCAGACGCTGAAGAGGTTCGAATGTCAGAGCGTTGAAGCCACGATCCGACAACGACGCCTGCTGTTCGCGGGAGCATTGGCAAGGCAGCCGGACGGGCGACTCCCGACACGACTGATGCTCGGCGAACTTGCGAGGGGGGAGAAGCAACGTAGGGGGGGACAGGAACGGAACTGGCCGAAGTGTGTGCTCGACGACCTGAAGGCACTCGGGGCCGACCACGGATCTACGAAATGCTATCCATGTTGTCTCGAAAGCCCGGTACCCAAAGACACGGCACCGAACGAAGTTCAAGTGGACGGAAGCCGCGAAGGTGGAGGGGGGAGTGGCATGCGGCGGTGTGCAGGGAGCGAGAGGTTCATAACCTCCTGGCACGAGAAGGAAGGAGAGGCCAGCCGACAACGGGCGCTCAAACGAAACCGCAAGCCAACAACCAATGGGGCGGAAGGCGGGCAGGAGACGGACGAGACGGCGAGGGAAGAAAGCAAACGAGAAGAGACGGACCGAGTGGCGCGATACGTGCCGGATTGAATTTCTAGTATGCATACGCTGCACCATTGTACCAACCCCCCACTATTGATGACGTACCATTACAATGTGTCGCTGGTTGGTGGGCATGATTGCGTGTTTGCTTGTTCGTTAGTGGTCTCTCCACCGTGTGCCTTTTCCTGTCCCTTGTTTCTTGTTGTTTTCGGCCTGGTCCCCTTTTGTCCTCGCTGTTTTTCATTTTGTTTTCTCTTTCCTTAGTCTAGTCTACTGCAGCTTTCTCTGTTTTCTCAATTTTTTCCGTTTTGTTTTTCTCTCTTTTTCTTTCTTTCTTTTTCTGTGCCGGATGGCCTTGTCTCTGATTGCGGTGTGAAGTACCAAGATTGAACCAAGGGGGTGTACCTCTTTCTCTCCGGCCTGCGATGGTGACTCCTAGTCTCAGTTGTTACCTCGCATAGAGCGCAGAGGGAGTGGAGGACTCCAGAACATCTGTCGTTGATTTCTATTGACTTGCGGACCCCTCGGGGCCAGTTTATTTGAGTTGTTGTTGTTGTTGTTGTTGTTGTTGTTGTTGTTTCTCACATTAGCTCTAAAGTCCACAACAAATGGGGAGCCCATGGTCTCAAAACTCGGCACGTACGATGCCGCCGGGAAACAAAGCAAAAATAGGGTACCTTAGGGTAAATTCACCTGTGACCACGGGAATCGACCGCGTCGAGTGTTGGACCAGTACGGACATACGAAGGTACTGGGTAGAGAGAGATCGGAACGGTTTTTAACGTGAAGACAACAACAACAACAACAAATCTCTACCTGGTTGATGTAAAGTCTTACGTACAGCCTGCCTGTCGGTGCGCACCATACACGAGGGGTGTCACGCTGCGTACTGCGCACGGGCCCGATCTTTCTCTGCTTCTCTCCCCTCCACGCCGCCGCCTCTGTGACTGTTCAAGGGAATGGTTTGGCCGCGATCTGTTCGGCCTTACGTTTCCCTTGGTCTGTTCGGCCATCTGTTTGGGAGGGAATACGTCATGGGTGAGACATGATTCGTTGGGTTATACTATAAAAAAAATATACACGTCAGCGCCTCCGCGAATAGCGTGATGAATCCTCTCCCCCCCTTCACAACCAACAACCAACAACCAACAACCAACCACTGTGAAGACAACAACAACAAGAACAATTGCTGCTGAGAGGCATGATGACCACTAGAATACAAGTCAGCCGAGTTTTGGTGATGAGAAGCGCGATGACCACTAGATAGACCACACTTGCCTGTCTTGTGGTCGCTCCAGTGGTCATCATGTTTCTCAACAAGAGCCAGTGGAGAGGACGTCCTTGTCATGAGAGAGTGAGTAGAGGCTGTGCGCTCTGCTTTTCTTTCGATGGTACCGCCAGCTCGCCAAGGAGACGAGTGAGCCTGGTCGATCACATCGAGACGGTCTGCTGGAGGAGGAGCGTGCGGTATGGGGGGGATACGAGATAAGTGCTTCCAAGCGTGTAGACTACTCCCGGGTGACCATACAACAGCTTGTGTGTTTGGTGGGTCGGTTCGCTCGATCGATGGGGCCGTTTTATTTATCAGCACATGGATACACATCTCCCTACCTTGTTGTTGCGGTACATAGACTATAGCCTGCATGTTGGTCCAACCACCGCAAGGCCCATCCATAAAAGGTATGTATGTAGACCAATGAGAGCGGCGGCATCATCGGCGGCGCCTGTCCTCATGTGTTTTTTTTTTTTTCTCCCATCATTGGACTCTATCGTCTGCCCCTCTGGCCCCTATCCTCCACTTCTACAAGCTAGACGACCCAACCGGGGTCACATAGTAGGGGGGGGCTGGACCCCCTCCTGCGGTTCCTGCTTGAGGTATTTTTATCGCGGGAAGGGTACCGCAATCCCTTCCCTCGCGACTTACGAAGTCGATTGATTATGGTTTACTAACAATGAGCTTTCCAGGGCGTCGCTTTCATCCTAGACCAGGATATATTTAGGGAGCAAATATCTCACTCTGCCGGGACTCGAACCCATGCCCTGGCCCTTAGCAGGCTGCGAGATTACCCACTAGACCACAGGGGCGACCGGGTATGTATGTACACCTAGTAGATCTGTAGATCTCCGAGCTGCAGAGCACCAGAGGTTGGCGTTCTTTACCCTATCTGATGGCCATATCTTGTATGTATGTAATCCTTCTCACGACAATGATGACGGCAAGCACCGCAGAAAGGATGCGGAGCACAACTAGCTGTTGTTGCGTGACCTTCCTCCCGCGTGACACCCTGGATGGCTGGTGCGTCGAGAAATGGTACCGAACGGTGTAACCAATGGCGTTCCGAAATGAAGGGGACGACGAAATTGACTAGTCTAGCTACTGTAAGAGACAGAAATTGCGGGTTTGTTTGGGTCTGTTTGGTTCCTCCTCTGTCCAAGCGGGAATTTCCGTGATAACCTTTGTTTGGGCAACCACGGGCAACATCTGATCTGCACTCCACGGACAGGTCGAGAAGTAGGGGAGGGCCGAATCTTAGAGGAGGCAGATACGCATCGTCGATAGCAGTGGGGGTAATCTAAATGTGCATCGTCGAATTATATGTAAAGTTGTACAGCACACAGCAATAGAGACGATGTTGAGACGATCGGTACAACGCACGTCGCGTGCTGGCTCCCACTGAAATTTGTCGACAGCCCACTACAGCCCGGCCATCGAATGCAGCCCCGGACCTTTCGGTTGTACTCTCCAATTAGTACGCCGACATAGAGGCATTCCTTTATGTCGTGGATGCTCATAGGCAGCACATACGCGAAGCGTCGCGTTTTTTTGTCGTACAGCATGGCTGTAGCGAGCTATCGAGACGTTTAATGGAGAGACTGCAAGTAGAAGACGGTGCAACCGCAGCGACTGACGCTGTTCCCAACCGTTCTCGTTCAGTCCTCGTCTACTCGTTGTATCGAAGATACATACCACAATGTAGAAGGTTTTCGAATCTGTAAGCTTTTTCACCACGTGTGTCGTGTGGGGCATGCATAGTCTAGATGATAAATCATGTGAACTATTAGTACTTCGTATATTCTACAGGTTATAGTTGTCAGGAATAGTCAAATATTAGGTACACCGATATCGGGGCGTTTTATTTTTTGCTGGCCACACGTACGCGTCGAGAAATGCTCTACTATCTAGCGTTGCGAGTCACGCACACGGTGAGGCAGCGACGATGTGTACCGAACCTTTCCGAACCATCGGCACATCCAACCATGACTGTAATCTTCCACTTCCCAGGTTTGCTTTTGGTGTTGTTTTGATGTTGTAGGGCCAACGTGTTGCGTGCGGCAGTTATCACGAACGAACATGCAACAGCCACGAACATGTGGTTCGACTGTACGTCATGTCGCTATGCAACTCGACTCCACGCCTCCTATCAAACTCATGTCGACTAGTCCATTGCTGTACAGTCGACTGTACTGAACAACAACACGCAGTTTGGGAGCCGTGTTGCCTGCAACCACGACTGCTCAAGTTTGCTCTTAATAGTGTTGTTTTGATGTTGTGGCGACCACGTGTTGCGTGCGGCAGCTATCACGATGATGTGAATCATCGATGTAATGACGCCCTGCGACTAACAGACTTGTGCTGTACTGTACTCTTCAGCAACACACATCGAATGGAATTGGCATACACTGCTACTGCTGTTGGTCCTGGAGCACTGCACGCCGGCCTTCAATTGGCTTCGTTTGCGTTACTTTGTATCAAATCCTTTGTCATCTATCATCACAAACATCGCATCCGTCCACAGCTACAAAGAACGGTGATCATGCCAATCTACATAAACATGTAGTCTAGTCTAATCGTCACAACCGTAGTATTTGGGTGCGCCGATGTCGGCACTTGAACAAATTCCGCGACACCCACCTACTCCACCCGTTGTTTCTCCAGCCGTCCTACAAATCCACCCACATCCACGTCGGGACCGACGGTCATAACTGCATCCCAAGGTTGGCTCGTTCGTACCCAGGTGAAGACGCTCGTCACATGTTAGCAAATATCTGCCCACGAAACACCACAACAATTGTTAACACTACAACACGTACCGCAACCAGGACTATGTACTTCACAGGTTGTATCTTCATCCGTCCCATGGTCCACCTGCCTGTCAACCTTCAACGGGGTTGACATCCACTGCTATTGGCTCTAAAGCACAGCACCCCACCCTTCGATAGTCTAGACATGACCTGAATTAATTTTGCATCAGAACCTTCGACGTCTATCTTCACGAAAGACACATCCATCTGTCCCACCCGCTGCTGTATTCATTCTAATCTCATTGTCATGAACATTTGAAACATCGGTGTCGGCACTACAGCAACTTCAGCAACCCCCGCCTACTCCACCCGTTGTGTCTTCAGCCGTCCTACGGTATCCACCCACATCATCTCCGTCGGAACCGACTTTCATTTCATTTTGTACATGTACTTTGGCGTGTGCCATACTCTTCTCGAACGTTAGACTTATCACACAAGGCGAAAAAGAGACTCTCGCGGCGGGAACCGTACGTTCCCCCTACCTTGCGTCTTTGCCGTTTCCAGTGCGTTTTCGTACTTGTTTGCCCCTGTTTCCCTTTCCGGCTACGTCTCTTGAAACTTGTCGTATTTTTCTCATGTGTGTCCGGTACCATACTTTACGTGCCGTTATGTACGTCTTCGTCCATCGGAGACACTTCCATGTTGAAGTTCAGCTGCACATAACTGAGACCGATTTGTTTTTCTTTTTGCACCCATTGCCAAAGCATTCGTTGTACAGCAACCCAACCGTGCTAGACACAACATGCACGTCGACTTGTTGTGTTGCGGATACGACTTCACCCCTTCATAAAGCCACAAGTCCGACGATACTTGAACCCTTCATAGTTGTCCACGCCGAGATCCCGCCATTATAGTCTACAGCCCGACTACACATCCCCATCATTACAACGCCGACGTTTTTCTGTTCAATGCGCGTGGCGATACATGTCTTGGGAATAACCGGCTTCTAGATATTCTTTCCTGTGTTGCGACGGCAGCCTGGCCACCCGCCCCATTGTGGGGGGGGGGGGG
>CACKRE030001497.1:0-12915 GCA_902602495.3 Ectocarpus sp. CCAP 1310/34 | reverse complement strand
GCGTAAGGAGGGCGAACAGGGCGTTGTTGAGTACAACTTCGAGGTACCGACAGAGCCTGGTTCTTCATTCCCTGCAGGGAACAGGGAGGGCGGCGTAAGCAGAGCGGGGGTAGCAACGGCCACTCGGGAATATATCCACCTCAATCACCCTGAAAGGCTCGAGCAACGGGTGGGCGTTGATTTAGACGCCGCCCTACATGCCGTCCTTTCAACCGATCGAGCTTTTTTGGCAGCATGGTAAGCAGTACGTCAGCCTTAAGTTTGAGTTGAAGCGAAAGATGCGGGAGGTGTGGGTGCCGATTCGTAAAGGTTGGTACGGGGACAAGGAATGGCCAGGCCAGGAGGGGGGGTGGAAGGCAGCTAATTGTTCGAAGCTGGTTGACCACGCCCTTAGAGAGATGAATAAGTGGGTCAAGGACCGTGATGGAGTGCTTTCTGGTACGATAGGTAGCCTCATAAAGCCGGACGGGTACGATACAGATGATGTGTTGCCCGTGGATGATGTCGAGGAAGGGGGAGGGGAGGAGATCCAGCAGGAAAGCGCAGAACGGGGTGATGGCAGCGACGAGGTTGAACCATGATGAGATTTTTTTCAGCCTTGTGATCAATTGCTACACCCATGCACTGGGTGTGCCATGTTCCAACAGCACACATATGTGATTGCTGTGCGCGGGGGTTGCGTCCCTGCTTCCAGCTGCTGCAGTTGTTCTTGAAAAAAAAAAAAACTCAAATGTCGACAAGTTTTACCCCGGATGCAGCTTGCCACACGTCAACTGCATTCACGTTTCATCTTCTTGCGTATTGACCGCCTTCGTCATGGAAGCGTTTTGCGCTACTGTATGCCGACAGGCGCTTAAAAATGTTAGTTACAGGCCGAGAAGTGGGGATACCAATGTTGGCCGGATGTTGCTGGGCATTTTTTCCGATTTTGAATCTCTGCTCAGATACACGACACGCCATAACTCAAGCAATTTGAAAACTTCTTTTAATTTTCTTTTTCATCGAGACCGCCTCTTCCCTGTCGTCAATTTGCGCTATCGTATGCTGTGCTGCGCATCGTATTGCGAAAGCTACACTCCGAAACGCATATCTTTTGATTCGCTCCTATAAATTATATGCCACCGTAATAGTCACAACCGTGCGATGGTGCCAGCCTCCAGTATTCGACGCGGGGGGCGGATGGCGGAGGACAATGATATCTACTTTTGTTGCACGACATGCTGAACCCTTTTGGGTCTGGCAGCTACGCTACTCGCCGGTCTGCCCGTCCCAGGTTCCGTTTCGACATTTTGTTTTTCACCACATTAAAGACAAAGGGGGGAGAGAGAGCGGGAGAAAGGGAGAAGTGCAGGAATAAAGGCAAGTGTACTTCTGTAGACGCCAGAACTACCTCCACCTATTCGCTACTAGGGCAGCCCGCGACAGGGCAGTGGCATCTCGTGGGGTCACCCAAGGGTTCTTGAATGGGTGCGGCTGGCCTCCAAGTCTCTTTTCAGTATTTCTAATCCTAAGCCCCAACCCATAAACTCGACTTTTGTACTTCTCTGTCAACCGCGAGTGTAAGCCCCGCCGACTCTCTAGAGTTCCTTCTTTTCCCATGAACACACTACCGCAGCTCGAAGAACTTGCCAATACTCGAAGTGGACGGATAGGGACGTCGGCAACTCCACGTCTTGCTACCATACCAGCTGCTGCAAAAAAATCAATCAAATTACAGTCAGAAGGCCTGAAGTCCAACGAGGATTTGAACTAACCTGATGTGCCACTTCGAATCGAACTCTGGGTTCGGGGTCTTGTCCTCGCCCGTCCAACGAGGAGGAGCGTTGCCGTCCGAGCAGTGGATGAAACGGCAGCACAACAGCTCGAACAAGTCGCGCGACATGCACTCCCTCACTAAAGGATAGTCGCCGTGTAGCGACCTACTCCAGTGCTTCGTCATGCGCGTTTTCTTCGTGAGCCCCATCGTGATCGTGATGCCAAGCATACCGTAGATGTGTTTCAGCTCTAATGCGGGTTCGGGCAGCGTGACCATGCCGAGAGTTCTCGTCTTCTTCACCTGATGCGCTTTCCGCGTGTCCTTTGCTCCCGGGAGTGGTGGCGTGGTGCAAAGGTTCACCTACTTGTTGGTCTGCGAATAGACCACGTTTCGCGCGGAAGAGGACAGGGACAACAAGACGAAGGAACGAAACGATCAGCATGGTATTCGCAGTAGAGGTCGCGCCGACGCGCCGAATATACACGAGGAGGTGTTGTCACTGGCCCAAGCCGTGGCAGACCAACATGTCCAATTCACGTTTTCTTCATCTGCATACTCTGTCGGCAGGCGTCTTGGAACGTCAACAACATTGAAATGGCGCACAACAAACTATTTTGTTGCACACCTACGTAGTACCCATTTTCAACAGTTTGTTATTTGCGGAGGTGTATGTATCACTGTTCAATGGGGGCCCCGCGTGGCAGGTGGGGAGCTGATTTGGTAAGGTAGTCCTAACGCGAGCTTCCATAGTCTCTTGCAAACCACAAGCATGATACACAACACCGACTGGAGCTCTTCACTCGCTCGATGTATGCGTCACCACCGGCAATACCTGCGTGCTTGAATACATGATTCGATTGCATCTACTTTCGGGCAGTGTGACCAATGCTCACCTTGTCAACAAAAAGATCAACCGCCTCGTCCGGGAACATCATGTCGAAGCACGTCATCAACCCGTGTAGCGGGAACTTGCCAGACTCGTCGAGGCTGTCCATGAACGTATCGAGAGAGGGCAATTTCTCGCACGCGGACGCCGACAGCGAGGCAGCGCGGACCGTCTCCCGCTGGTTTCTTTTCTTGTGGTCATCTGTCCCCGCAAAGTCAGGAATGCCGCGATCCGTCCACACGACCTCCTCGTCCTCGTCCTCGTCCTCCTCCTTCTGCTGCTGCTGCTGCTGCTGCTCCTCTAGCTCCTCCCTCTCCCGCCGCTCCTCCTCCTCCACCTCCTCGCGTGGCCTATGCTGTTTTTTTTTGCTCTCATCCGCCTTCTTGAGCCTCGCCTTCTCCTCGCCGGCGACCTTCTTGGGCTGTGTTGAATACGTCATTGACAAACAGCGTCGACAGCGGATTCAACGCGGTAGGTGTGTCAATTTACCCCCCGGAGTGTTGTGTCCAGGATAGACGCACGACGCTACGGTGTCACCAACACCGACGAAACCAAGGAGCGAGGCATAACAACATAGGCCGGCAGGTTAGGCAGGTCACGCACGTGCATTTATATACGGGTTTGTCTATTTACGCCACCGGTGGCGCAATTTCTTATATGCGCCACCGGTGGCGTAAATAGACAAACACTTTATATACTACCTCTGAACTCAACGTTCGTCGCCCGCTGCTAAAAATGTAAACCACCTCGTGCTGAACAACAGCAGCCTGGTACGGAGGCGTCAATTAACCAACGCGTGAAGATACTTTTTCTTCGAGGCAAGCGACAACACAAGCCGAACCGAAGTGCATACCTTGATACGCGATTGTTCATTGTGGATAGGGTTCTCGCCATATGGTATCCCAAGCGGAAATAAATAAAAATAACTGCTGTGGAAGTAGTATTTAGCGATGCGCACTCATTTTTTTACTCTCAAGTTTAAACTACCAGCATCTATATCGTCTTGTCTTTGATCCGCCTGTTCGTGCGGACAATGCCAACAGAAGAGCCTACCCGAACACAAACGTACCTTCATACCTAGCGCCCTCCTCTTGTTGATCAGCCAGATCGCCTGCTTGCAACCCCGCTCCGGAATCATGGCCGTGACCAGCTTCTTCCGGTTTGTCATGGTAGGGAAGGCGCCCGGGGATTTGCTTGTGGTCTACGCCCCCCCCCCCGATGCTGCCGTCGGAATCATAGCTGGCATTGTCGTCTTTGCCGTTGGCCTTCGAGGACTTCCTCCCACCGGTCGGTGTAGTTTTGGCCTTTTTTTTTGGCACCTCTCCCATCCCCTGGTGCAACCCCCGCCGTGCGCTTCCCTGGCGCAACCCCCGCTTTCCGCTTCCCCGGCGCAACCACCGCCTTGCGCTTCTTCCCTGGCGCAACCACGGCCTTGTGCTTCCCGGATGCATCCCTACCCTTGAGCTTCTTGTTCTCCGCTGTCTGCCCCGCGGTAGGTCGCTTCACCACGACCTTCGGCCCGATATTCCCCGTGTTTTTCATTCCCGCTCCAGCCTTTCCCCCCTCCTTCCCGCTGCTGCTGCTACTGCTGTTGCTGCCGCGGGGGAGAGATCCCTTGCTGAACTCGGGATGTTCCTCCTCTCCGCCCACCATTGCGGACCCTCCCGCCTCCCCGCCTGCTGTGTAAATCGCTGACGGTATCAACGTCACCGTGCCTAGTTGCAGCTTCGCTGATGCAACGACTTCGACAAAGGAAGCACCTGCATCGTGTCCAAGCTGCAGACAGTCGAAGTGGTTTGAGGTAATGGTTTTGATTACGCGCTAGCCATGGATTCGCGTGCTCTCGATAGAGTAGATGCACCCAGTGATCTCCTTCCTCGTCCATTTTGTCTTCTTTCTCGAACAACAACATGCCTGCCGTGTTGTTTCCTGAGTACGCCTGGACTGCGCTGTGCTTAGCGCTTGGCTCCCACACCATGATGTTCACCACGTACTCCGAGGCCGAGGCCAGGAAGGACAAACCTCTGCTGTGGATTCGGACTCGGACTACCAAGGTGTTTTGCGAGTTGACAAGAAATAGGAGCTAGCTCCCCCAACGAGTGCTTCGCGCCGGAGGGTACAGGAGCACATCGGTGGGCCTCAGGCGCTCAGCTTGAACTGCAGCACAACATTGACATAAGGTGGGAGGGTTTATCACCCCCTTGGCTGGAGCTGGTGTGCATACTGTAGACGGGGATGGCAAATGCGGGTAGAACGCGCTGCGTGCGGGTCTGCAAGTTTGGCTGGGTAGAGCGAGGACTCCCAACGACCAGCAAATGCGGGCAGCGGTTGCCCGTAGAGCCAATAAACATGTTATCGGCTCACCCGATGTCCCTGAGGACTCGACAGCGGTACTCTCAGAGGACCAACTTGGGCGGGCCCTGAGTGTAAAGGTACCGCATGTTTTAGGGGATGTCGAACACGGGATGGCTGCGGAGGATAAGACGGGTAGGTGGTTTTGCGATCTGGCCTGGCAAAGTGCTGAGAAGTGGGTTGAACCGACATCCCCTACAACATGCGGTACCTTCACACTCAGGGCCCGCCCAAGTTGGTCCTTTGAGAGTACCGCTGTCGAGTCCTCAGGGACATCGGGTGCGCCGATAACATGTTTCGTAGTCTTTCTGTGCGTGTATTTATTTCTCCTTGATGTTTCTTGGCTCTACAGCACGGGCAACCGCTGCCCGCATTTGCTGCTCGTTGGGAGTCTTCGCTCTACCCAGCCAAACTTGCAGACCCGCACGCAGCGCGTTCTACCCGCATTTGCCATCCCCGTCTACCGTATGCACACCAGCTCCAGCCAAGGGGGTGATAAACCCTCCCACCTTGTGTCAATGTTGTGCTGCAGTTCAAGCTGAGCGCCTGAGGCCCCGATGTGCTCCTGTACCCTCCGGCGCGAAGCACTCGGTGGGGGAGCTAGCTCATTATTGCGTTTCTGCGTGCTGGACTGCGGTCTCTTCCACAGCGCGGGCTGGGTGCTCAGCAACGTTGCTTTTCCCAAGCTTTGAAATGTTTGTGTAGGGGACGCTAATGCTGCTGTCCCCGCCGTTCTTCTGTTCCTTTTCGACGGTCTACTCGTCCAGTCCAGCCCTCGTCTACGCAGGTACCCACAACTCAATTCGGGCTCCATTCGGCTCGATAAATGTCGCATTAAAGAGTCGTCGGAGCTGGGAACGGAGCTCATTCGTGGTGGGTGTAGTCACATAAGAGATAAAATAAGCTACAAAAAGTTCAATATACACGCTGATTCAGTCGGGGGTCCGATCGTCCCGGCATGCACGCCACCCTAATTTTTTTTTTTGAGAGTCTGTTTCCGCCCCATTTATACCAGATATATCTGAAATTGTATTCGGACGCATCATTTTTGTTCTTCTGATTGTCCCTGGTACACCTGTTGTTGTTGTTGTTGTTGTTGTTGTTGTTGTCTTCACATTAAAAACCTTCCCGATCTCTCTCTACCCAGTACCTTTGTATGTCCGTACTGATAGAACACTCGACGCGGTCGATTCCCGTGGTCGCAGGCTAACTTAAAGCTCTTTCAGTAAAAAAAAAATGGTTTTCTGTGGAGGCCAGGATATTCGTATCTTCTTATACTTACACACGCACATACAAAGGGAGTGAAGAACATCCGACAGACGATAATTCACCGCTCTGCTCTGGATCTTTACTCTGTGGGTTATTCACCCCGACCTGAGTCGGGATGGATCTTTATGGTTGGTACCGAGAACCCAGGAAGGGTCTCAGCCGGCGCCCACTCGCAACCTTACCCTGGCCTTGGCTGAGTATGCTCAACCACCGCTTGACATTCCTCGTCACATTGCACCAAAGGAAATCAGCCAGCCTTCGGTGGTAGGCATATACCCCCTCGCCATTTTGGGACCTCCGCTCACACTGAGTTGAGGGTATTCATATTGGCTTCGACGAAGAGCGGTTTCTGCGTGTCTGTTCCTGTTGTTTTGCCCATTTTTCAACATGGGCAACAAGAACAAGAGAGACAACAAAGCCGGCTCGAACTCGCAGGCAGGCACGGACGCCGGTAACGGCGCTCTTAAGACCCCCTCGCACAACCCCAAACCCAGTCCTCCGCTGCAGTCTACACAGCAGTCTGTCAAGAAACCGTCCACCAACGGTAAACAGCCCCAGCGGCTTGCCACCGGTGACGCTTCTCCCAGCTCTAAAGACTACGCTGGCGCCATCCGCAACGGAACTGGGAAGGGTGGCAGCTCCAGCAATGGAGGTGGCAGCTCCAACAGTGGTGGGGGTGACCCCAGCAACCGCTTCGCAGCACTGGGAGAAGAGAACTCACCCAGCAAGCCCACCGATGGCGGTCGCGAGGAAGGAGAGATCCCTCCGGACGACCCCACACGCGCACTGGCTGCAGACGTTCTCGCGAATCTCCAACAAGCAGCCACCACTGCTGCTCCCTCCATTCCTGCCCCTGCTGGGAACTTCTTGGCGCCCTTCATCATCTCAAGCTTGGAGCAGGCGCGTGACAACAAGGAGGAACCGGAACCTTGGATCATGCGCCTAGTCCTGGGAGCTCCCGTGCAAGACGCGACACTCACTCAGGTGAAGCCACGCCGATTGGAATCTGATTTTTCTGCTTCTCGTTCCGATGACACTCCTATCGTTCAGCAAGTTGTACAACCCCAGCCGCAGCAGCAGGTAGCATCTCCGCTCCAGCAAAGCTTAGCCGGGTCACAACCGCAGCCGAATGTAGCACCTCTACCCCAGCACAGTGGAGACGTGTCACAACAGCAGCAGCAGAACAATCTAGCCATTCCCACACACGAGCAACGCACTCGCGCAACTCAAGACACTTTCAGAGCTCTCAAGGCTTCCGAGTTTCCGCCAACTCTGAAACTTGAGGGTCTCCCATCGGAAGATGTACCCGAGATCATGGCACAGTACCGCACGCACATTCGCCTCTCGCTGCCTGAAAACACCTCGGACGACATCATCGACCGTAGAGCTATTAAGAACTTACGCCTCATCACGAAAGGCGCCGCTGCGCAATCGCTTGACCTCATTCTGAGTTCTCACTTGGAATGGCGGTCGGAACAGCAGGTAGCCGCAATTCGTGCACGGGGTGAACAAGTTACCATCTCTCCTCCTCAAACCTGGAAACAATGGGTTAACGCTATGACTACTCTCTTCGCACCCGCTAACAGAATCGCACTTCTCGCACGCGAAGCCATGACTCTCCAAGCGAAACCTAACGAGTCTGTCGACCTGTTTTCTATTCGAGTCTCACGCGCATACTCTAGACTTCTCGCCGAAGCCGAACGGACTGCACCACCGAATATGTCTGCACACGAACACGCATTTGAGAAAGCACTCATTGCATCGTTTGAGAACGGTTTGCCGCCGGATATCAGGGTAGAGATGATTCGAGAAGACGCACCGCAAACGTTTATGACTTCCAAAACGCGCGCCCGCAAACACGAAGCGAACAAACTGCGCTCTGCAACGTCTCAATCAGCCGCCTCGGTATCTTCCCTCCTCGATTCCACACTACAACCGCAGCTAAAACTTCACACGGGTGAACTCGAGAATCGGATCAACCAGCTCGAGAAACTTGTCAACACGCAAGGAGACACCCACGTCTCCAGTGCAGCCCGCGGCCGTAGTAACAGTCGGGGACCAACCACCCAGAAGCGGGGTCCTTCCCAGCCCCAAATCCACCGGAACCAGAAGGCAAAGGTGGCGTTCACCCAGGACACTAAGTCCTCGGGCGGAACAGTGGATGGTGGTAGCGGTAGCAAGGGGGGTGTTGAATGCACTTACCCGGGCTGCGCAGGGAAGTCGAAACGGTTCACGCATTCACGGCAGGAGTGTAGGACCGAGAAACGTGATCTCCAGAACGGAATCAAGTACGTCTCGGTAACCTCGCAGCAGGGATAGGATGGCCCAGATAGGCACCATTCCTCGGCCTGTTTGGGAGACAAGTCTAGAAACTCGAGAGCAGTAACGAAGAGAGTAGAAGTAGACGAGAGGAATCCTGGGCACCATCCAAAACGTGTCCAGCCTCTGGTGGTAGAACAAGCAGATGAGGTAGCTCGTAACACAGTGCCCGGAATACCATCTGAGTTCACTTGCACTCGGTTTAGCAGCCAACGTTCGCAAAACACTCAGACCCGGCATACTGTTTCAGCTGACACCTCTGCCCCCACACCACGTAGCACCGAAGCAACACACGTAGCCAAGCGCAGTAAATGTTCGCGGGCCTTAGTGCCACAAGCTTTGTACGTAGCTACAGTAGCCGGCGTTGTCAAGTCGAAGCATAGATCGCGTCTCATGCCTTCCGACTTCCATAACAATGAATTTTCTGCTTTCTATACATCGGCACTTGCGGGATACCCTGAGTTCCCCTCTGTGCTTAACGCGTCTTCGAAACGCGTGCGTGTATCCGCCAGAATAAACAATCACCCCGTCGATCACATCACGATTGACACAGCGTGCGACATTCCGTGTATTTCAGCAGCATTTATGCGACGCCACGACACGCTCAAAAACGCGGACATTTATCCCGTTCCCCATGGAGTTATCAACCTGCGTAGCGCGGACAACTCCCCCCTCAAAATCAAGGGATACACTCGATTCGAACTCACCCTCGGAGACATCACCCTGCCGGTAGAAGCCCTAGTACTACCATCGTTGGGCCCCGATAACATGTTGTTAGACAACAGCATCATGGGAGCATTCGGCGGCGTGCTTGATTGGCAAGCGGAAGAATTAGCTTTCAAGAATTCAACCCTTACAATCAAAGCAACACACCGCAGGTTTCGAAACCCAACGACCAACACATCGAGCGAAGACAACTGCTCAATAGTAGTGCAGGATGGCGACGCAGAACCAGTCCCGGTTTACCTCAACAAGAAATGTTGTGTGCCGGCACGTAGTGAAATCGCTGTGGAAATTCACTCAAACGTAGCACCGTGTGCAGAAACCGTAACTGCCCTGGTAGAACCGCGCATCATCACCTCTGAAGACATAGCCTCACCAGACACGCCACCGGCTTTCCATCGAATAGTCGTTGCTCGTACGGTGTGTCACTGGTCCAACACGAAGGGAGCAGTGGTTCAGATCGCCAATCCATCCGACCGACTAGCACGTCTGCCAGCAAAGACATTAGTGGGATACATTTCCCCTGTCAAATCGGTACTCCCGCAGACAGTAAGTAGTGTACAATCGAGCCCTGATGAAGCCGCGAAACACCGCAAAGACTTGGAAAAAGCTCTCACGAAAGCATTCGCGCAAACCACCTTCTCAGAGGAACAACGTGAGCAAGTGTTACAACTGTGTACGCGCTACCGTTCCGTCTTCTCACTAAATTCCGACGAGCTAGGTAGGTGCACTCTCACAGAAGCCGACTTTCCCCTGGAACCAGGTACACGTCCTGTTAACAGAGCTCCTTACCGCGCGAATCCGCGTGTACAAGAGGTAATTGACAAGTGTGTACATGACATGGAGGAAGCAGGGATCGTTGAACAAAGAGCGAGCCCCTGGGGTTCCGCGGTAACGCTGGTAGCCAAAGCCGATGGTACACCCCGGTTCTGTGTAGACTACCGGACGACGGTCAACAAACACCTAATCCGTAAATCGTGGCCCATGCCCGAAATGGCTAGCCACATTGACACCGTTGCAGGTGCTAAGTATATCACCGTCTGTGACGTTCAGAGCGCATACCACCAGCTACCCATCACCGATAAAGCAGAGCAAGACAAAACTGCCTTTGTAACACGGAATGGAAAATGGGTCTTTAAACGCCTCCCCTTCGGAATTGCCAATGCACCATTTTTATTCCAACGCACTATGGCTTTAGCTTTTGCTCACTTTGGACCGAAATCGGGTCTCCTCGTGTACATGGATGACTTAATCTGTTGTTCATCAACGTGGGAAGGCCACTTATCCTTGTTGGAAAACACTTTCAAGGCTTTGCAAACAGCAGGGCTCACCTTGAAACCTTCCAAAGTACAATTCGGACCCAGAGAGGTGAAATATTTGGGACACATCCTATCTGCCGATGGGATACGCCTTGGTGAAGATCGGATCAAATCAATTCTAGATTTGCCTACACCCACGAACATCAAAGAACTACGTTCAGTGCTAGGTATGGTGAACTATGTCAGGAAATTCATACCTAACCTAGCCGCCATCACCGCGCCCTTGGTTGAACTCACGAAAAAGGAAGCAGTCAAATCGGTAGCGAAACGCTGGGGTCCAGAACATGACAAGGCATTTGCTGAAATAAGGAGTTTACTCACGAAAGCACCTGTCTTGCATTTCCCGGATTTCTCCAAAGAGTTTGTGATTCATGTCGATGCATCTGAAACTGGAGCAGGAGCCTTCCTAGCCCAGAAGAATGGTGACGATCTGAACATCATTGCTTATTTTAGCCAGCGATTCAACAAGAGCCAACGACACTATTCCGCAACCATGAAGGAGTGTTACGCTGTAGTTTTGGCAATCCAACATTGGAGGCCATACCTATGGGGTCGGAACTTTACGTGCGTCACTGACCACGCAGCGCTAAGGTATCTCTACACGATGCAAGATACGTCAAACATGCTTACACGCTGGGCAATTGCACTTCAATCGTTCGACTTCAGCGTTCAGCATAAACCAGGGAAGCTACATGTAGTGCCCGACACGTTATCGCGTCTTTTCCTTTTCGAGAATGAACAAGCACACGACGTACCGCCTCTCGCTCCGATTTGCCGCAACGTACCACATGATCCGAAGCTACACACGGCCATGCCTAACAGATCTTACCAAGTGTCCGCAGATAAATTAAACGACGTCCAACCTGTCCGCAGCGATAGGGAGTTGTTCACTGTCAGCGCCACACAAGTATTTCCATCTGTTGACCATGCCAAGCTACGCGAAAAACAACGCAAAGAATACAAGGAGTATATAGACTACATCCTTGACGAAAACGCATCTCCTCCAGACAGAGAAACTGCGACGACGATGTCATACTACTCGATACAGGATGGATTACTGTTTTAAGTCGTACTTGCCTGGACACCTCCGCAAACGTAGCACGTTCAGTGATCAGCTGGTATTGCCGCAAGATCTCACGGGTCTTGTAATGCACGCTTATCACGATCATGCACTTTCGGGTGGGCATCTAGCTTTCCGACCGACATACGAAAAAATTAGACAGAAATACTGGTGGCCGTCAATGCCTCGTGATATTCGCAACTGGTGTCAACAATGCCAAGCATGTCAACGCAGGAAAACACCCCACCGCCGTCCGAAACTCCCGACGGGTCACGTACCTGTCCAGCGACCGTTTGAAAGGATATCGGTTGATCTTGTTGAGTACAAAGCGCTCTCCAAATCAAACACAGGAGAATACTGTAAATACACGCTGTCAATGATGGACCATCTGACACGATTTGCAGTCCTTACACCGATCCCAAACAAATCAGCTGAAACCGTAGCGAACGTGTTAATCGAAAGGATTATCAGCATCTTTGGACCACCAGAAATGCTACATTCTGATCAAGGCACCGAATTCGAAAACAAAATCATCCACCAGCTACAAACGATCCTTGGGCACCAGAAAACCCGTACAACGCCATACCGTCCTCAGGGTAATTCAGTGTCTGAACGAGTACATTCGACAATGCATGCAATGCTCTCGATGCACAATTCCATGGATCGTGATAACTGGGCGGAGCTCTTACCGATGGTTCAGTTAGCGTACAACACGTCGTTCAACAAAACCATGCATGAGACTCCGTACTTTTTGATGTTCGGTCGCCAAGCACGTTTGCCTGTAGATGTCATTCTGGGCATTCCGCACGTAGGAACTACACCAGATACCGAAACGTTCGCCAAGAACACTCGCGAAAATCTGCAGATTGCTTTTGAAATAGCAAGACAAAACTTGACTGAACGAGCCACAAAACAAGCTGCGCGAAACGAACAATTGCCGCAGTTTCCCGTGTTCAAACCAGGTCAAAAAGTGCTTCTATACAAGCCGTACCAAGACTCAGACGGACCGAATCCGAAGCTGCTTTTACCGTGGCGGGGGCCGTACACTATTTGTTCACAACTATCGCCAGTTGTGTGTCGAGTAAAACGACCAAACGAGACATGCGAAGTATCCGTACATCTCGCACACTTGAAGCAGTACCACGCCAGAGACACTCCACCAGCGCCACAGTTTGACAAACTAGCTGAGTACTTCCTGGGGAAACAAATTCCCCTAGCGGCTGTGGATCAA
>CACKRE030001496.1:5112-15870 GCA_902602495.3 Ectocarpus sp. CCAP 1310/34 | reverse complement strand
GGGGGGGGGGGGGGGGGGGGGGGGGGGGGGGGGGGGGGGGGGGGGGGGGGGGGGGGGGGGGGGGGGGGGCTATGTGTTCGCAAATTTTTTCCGCGTGTACCCTTCGCGGCTTTTTTTACCTCTCAGGAAACCAAGATAGAGTTTATAGGATTTCGCGTTCTTTGTAGAGGGTAGGTATACTACGCTCATTGATGTTTTCGTTGTTTATGATGGATACGTGATCCCACCCTTTATTCTGGGCGTTTCTTTGGTCTTGCACAAGTTCCGGTACAGTTTCCTCCACGCACCGGCCGGCGTCACAACAGGAGGAAGGCCGCGCAGGAGGATTCCCCCAACGTTTATCGGCAGAAGGCCGCAGTTGTTCCTTTCCCTCGTCGACCGTGAAGCCGAATTTTTCGTACGCACGAACTTATTGCTTTCATTAAGCGATACACAACAATCTCACGTCTGAAGTGTGGCACGATTTTGTATCGTTACCTACAAACGCCATGCTATATAGCCAAAAAAAGATACATAAAAATCTCAAGTTCTAGTCGAATCTACCTCGTCCTGGAGTGGCACGAGTCCAGGTGGTATGTATCGCCACTAAACAAGACGAAGCTTACGTCCATCATCTCGTGCAGCGTCTTGGAGAGCTCCGCCGGGAGCCCCATCGGCATGCCCGCCTTGCCGGACCGAAGGCGGTGCCACTCTTCTCCGTTAGGCGGCAAAGCCCTGCCCGAGATGATCTCGTACAGGGTGATACCCAGGGAGAAGACATCACACTGGAGGCGGCGGGCGGGCGACGGCGGGAGGTCTCAGCACGGCATAACGCTCAAGTCTGGTGAATAGCGGGCTCCGCACAGCACACATGGGTGATGGTAGAATTTCGGATCAGCTGAAGAGAAAGCAAGCTCCTACCTTCGAGGCTTGCTACATCAGCTGAAGAAGGCAGCCGACAAAAGCGCGGCAAAAAAAAGACACACAGGACAAGGTCAGACTGGACTGCTGTTGCAAGTAAAAACTACCTTGGTGAGGTTGGAGTGGTCGTCGTTCAAGAGCTCCTTGGACATGTACCGCGAATCTCCCTCCACGACGTCCGTGCCGGACCTAACGTGCACAGGGGTCACCAGCCCGAAGTCTCCCAGCTTGTACTGGCCGTTCTTCACGAAGATGTTCCCCGGCTACACCAACCGCCAAGCGTTGGGGCGGAATACAAGCAGAAGGGCAAACGCAGTCGATGTCGACAGCGGAAGGGCCAGACCGATCAGTGAATGCTCTTTGAAGGACGTTACATTTGAATGCTACAATTCGACACAAAAATCGAATCTTGGGTGGACAGCTGTGTGGAAAACCCGCCGCTCTTTTCCAATGAGAACATCAAGACTTGAGAAGCAGTACCGCATAAAAGCGGTCCCTGTACGCATACAAAACCGCATGGTTACGGCCCGTCACCATGCACAAGGCCTTTGAAATCGCGCTAGAAAATAGGTGGAAGTTCAAAAATTTCAATATCGTACTCGAACAAACGCCGGCCCAACCCGTTGGCACTACCCAGGGCCCACTTTAACGTGAGCCACCAACAACAACACCAACTCATCAATATGCGTATCGTGATGTCGGCCATATGCGTACCTTGATGTCGAGGTGAACGAGCTTGTGCTGGTGCAGAATCTCCAGCCCCAGCAGCGTCTGCCGCAGAAAAGCGTAGACGCCCGATATCTCTAGGCGGTGCCCGCTCTCCAGCTGCTTCTCCAGGGACGTCTCGCACAGCTCGGTCTGAATGTACAGACGCTCCTCCTCGATCCACGCCTGGCAGCGAAAAGCACACACGAAAACAACACAAGATGATTCACAACATGTCTGCGTAAGATCCCTCAGGCCACGCCATTGGAAAGGACACCCAACACAACGAGGGCAGAAATCGCTGGCTTACGTCGTCTCCATGGGGGTGTACAGCGAGCGCGACTAACCTGCGGCATGCACAGTGTACGAGCCTCTCGGATCCATGTGGGACACACATACGATTTCTCCCCGATGTTCTCCCCGACCCCTCCCGGGGTCCCAGACCTACATGCATGAACACACCTGCTGTCGCTGTTGTTGAAATGGCCTCGAGATGAGTTTTTCGTTCGTCGCAGCTCTGACGATTGTCCATGTATTCTGCAGGTTTGCTGGCGCGGTCGACGCTAATAAAAAAAAAACACGCTCTCACAGATGTACCCACACACAAACAAGCTGCTGCTGCTGCTGCCGCTGCATCATATGCACACCTGGTGGTATCGAACGATGTTGATCGTCTCCTGGGCGGAGTCGCAAACGGCAGCGAGGGCGTACACCTCCATGAGCATGTTCTGCCGGTCCGTCTCGCCCTTGAAACGCCGCCTGCTGCACTTCACAGCGTACAAGCAGCCGTCCACACGACTTCGCACCTTTCGACCACGAACCCCCAAACAGCAGCAACACAAAAATCAGAACGGCCGCAATAGGCACTTGGGTTTACAGGAGCAAGCGGCGTCTTCTGTATGACGGGAAGCTCATGGTCCTCGTGACGTCTACACACCGACAAGGTAAAAGGAATGGCCCCTGTGTAACAGTGCGAATACCAAGGGAGGGATTACTTACCGGCTATTAATAGCACATATTCAGGGCGCCTCAGTAGTTCAGGATGTGAGATTCCCTGAATATACCGCCTGGGCCATGAGATTTCACCGGCCTTATGTTACGAGACATGATCGACTGCTAGCATACTTCAAGCATACAACAGCCCGAACCATTCACCACATGGGCAGAAAACAAAACCAAGGGGCAGGAGACGCGCCTTGCCCACCCAGAAAAACGGAAAAAAAGGAACATCACCCCCCGTGAACACGCACACGATGAAGGAAGAAGACACACCTTTAACACAAAAAAAAACACAACACAAAAAAAAGGAGAGGGGCAGACGCACCTTAAACATGAATGCACATCACGAACAAAAGCAAACAAGCGAGGCTCACCTTGTACACTGTCCCGAAACCCCCCGCGCCGATGATCTCCTTGACCTCGAAATCGGTCGCGAACCTGCCCCGCGCCGCCTCCTCCCCGTTCCCGACGTTCAGAGACACGTTCACGCCTCCGCCGGCACTAGAAACCGGCGACATTGGTGCGGTGTCCCCCCCCAGCCTCGTGGCCTCCGCGCTGTTCTTGCCGCAGCAAGGGGTTACCGGCACGAAGGCGGCCACGTCACAGGGGCTGGGATTGGTAACGTCCTGGACTGTTTTCTTGCCAGCGGTGGTGGGGACGGAGGAGGAGGAGCAGGTGCTGCCAACGCTTACCCTCCGCAGGAAGCTGATCGTTTCACACAACGGGGATCGAAACAAGACGAGAGTAAGCGGCGCATCGTTAGCGACGGAGTGGGCTGACGTCGTGCACGTTGTTTCGTGTGTCTGGGGAGGGAGGGACGACAAAGAGCACGACATGGCGGTCGTAGACATAGCATCAAGAGTGATGTACCCTAAATGACACAAGATAGCACACCCCCTGGACCGATTTTCAAATCTCGATTTCTCAACAACAGAGAGAGTCACGGCGCCGGAATCGGCGGCGTTGGAACCGTCTCGTCGAGGGATTTCCAAAAATGTATCGTATCGTTTATGCATCCTCTTCGTCGTGGAGTAATCGAGCGTTGAAAATCGGTCCAGGGGGTATGTTGTCTTGTGTCATATACGGTATAGCGTTAGTGCTCTTCTCTTGCTGCGTGTGGCGATGTTAGTGGGGGACAGGAGGCCTGAGAGAAACAGGCTGCGGCATACAACCAGTGGCTGATGCCATCAAAAGTGTACCTTCTTGGTCGTTGACTTGCCGTATTGCGACCCATATCATCATGCACACGGAGGAGAGAAAGGGAACAGATGCAAGGGACAGAAGCACGGAGCTGATCCATCAAACAGCAAACAGCCGTATCCCTGTAGAGGCAAGAACGCCACCAAAAACCTATTCAAACCCCTCGCGCAGCGAAAATAACAAAAATACAGTCCTACAAACCGCCGCAGGATGCATAAAATCAAAATAACACACCGGGACCGAGTGTCGAAGCTTGTGTACGGTGCAGGGAAAACAGCGACAATGTCGAATATGGAGGCACTGGGAACCTCTCGTTGACAGCTCTCCGAAAGCGTACTGCATGATTCGATAACTGCATTCTCGTCGTCGTGGACTAATGCAGCAGCAGCATTAACGAATCGCTTCTCTGAAAAAGGGACGGTTTTACAACTTGCGCCTAAAACTTCGACCCTTGCCTGCCCTCGTCTCCTTTGCCTCCTCCTCGTCCCATCCCCGCCGTCATCGCGTCGAGATCTCCGGTGTCCATCGGAGATCGGTCGGCGCCCCCAGTCACGGCCCCCCCGCACGACAGCCTAGAGCGCGGGGCAGGGGCAGGCATGGACATCGCTTCTCCCTGCCAGTTCGTTGCACAACAATATGAACGCACCGATGCAGATTGAGGAGGACGGTTCAGTGCGGAGGAACGACGGCCGCAGCGGCGGCAGAGCACACGCCGTACTTGGTGCTGCACCTACGCGTGTGTAAGTAGCGGTCACACCCCAAGTGAGTGGGTGTGCGCACCACAGCTAGCGATAGTCTTGTGTCCCTCCCAGTGCATGGCAACACGTTCTAGTGACAGGATACCGACCGGAGCAACCTCTCCCGCGTCAACAAAGGGGAGCAACCCTGACAGTTTGGCAGGGTTACCCACACAACGAAATACGTCTCTTCACCAGCATCGCGAACCACGACACTAGAGCAAACGTGACAGCCCTAGGGATACAAATGCGCGCTCACGACACCCAAGGCACACAGAGGTCAGAACAATCCTCCGCTCGCACCGCCAACATACAACACAAACACAAACACAAACACAAGGGCAACAGAGCAAACTCTTAACTCCCTAACTCCGACACAAAGGCCAACACAACACCTTGCACCTGAGAAACGTCTTCATCCCTGTCCGGCGAGAACGGGTTCCTGTTGCTGCGGAGCGGGGACTCCTCACAGGCTGCTCGGCCCTGCTCCGCGCTCGTCTCGCGTCTGCCCCCCTCTGACATACGCCACCGCCCCACGCTCCTCTTCTTAACCGGGGATCCCTGAACAGCCGAGCTGAAGTTTGATGCGTTCGGAGATACAAACGAGAGGACGAGGAAACAAAGTGGACAAAAACAGCAGGTACAATACACGATGTGCGTAATCATATATGTATGAGGGCTAATATCTTGAGGAGCATTATTTGTGGGTGGAGGCACGGGGGTGGGGGGGAGGGGGGGGGTTCTCCAGCAGAGTGCTTTCGGAGACGCTGGGTTAGCAAAATCGACAGAAAAGATGGACGAAACACGCACCAAAATAAAAGTCAGGTGAGAGAACTGCGGCCTCCAAGGGGGGGGTACTGTTGGGGACATAGATGCTGTATGGCAAGCCGTTCGACCACAAACCATGGAATAAGCAGGCAAGCCAATAACCCCAACCCATCCGAAACCAACAACATGCAGCACCGACAGGACCGCATAAAATGTAGACCAACACAAATGACGAAAAAAACAAATCATCCCGGGCGCGAGACATCCCCCCCCGCCCCACCTGTCAAACCCTGCGTACCCCCCCACGGGAGAACAGCTGCCGTATACGCCGCCCCGCGCCGCGGTTCCTCGCTCAGAAGTTCTGCTCCCAGCCCCCCTCCCCGGCCTTCTCAAAGGCGTTTCCGGCACCCCCGCCCCCGCCCCCGCCCCCCCGACATTTCTCGCTTGTTCCAGAGCGGCGGCTATCCCCCCCAACCCCCTCGAACTCTTGCCACTACCGCCCACCATCTCCAGCCTAGCTGGGGACGGCGGGGGCGCAAACGCATCGTCGTCCTCCCCGCCCCCCATGGACCGCAACGAGACCCCGCCGCCGCGGGTCGCGCGTCGGGAGCCTCCGCCGCTGCCGCCGCCTCCCCCGCTGCTGTGATCATCGTCGTCGTCCATTGCCGTGGATGCAGGGGAAGCGCCCGCGCCGCCGCCGCCGCCGGCCGGAGAGGCCATAGCGGCAGACTCGACCGCTCCATTGGAGGCGCCGCTACCGTACGGCTGACGGAGGCAGTCTAGCTGGAAGGATGGGTAGTAGGAGCTAGGGTCGTGGTCTCCCGCCTGGGGAGGGGAGGGGGGCAAGACGGTGGTGAAAAAGAAAACAGGGAGGTAATCAAGGAACCGCGGTGATGACGATGATCGTCAGTGATGTAATCTAAATAGCATCTACAGACGACGGAAGTTTGTAATGGGGCATCGGCACGCACACGTTGGTAGGTATACCGCATTCCGATTCGCGGGAGTGGCGAGAGTGCGTCAGACCGGGTCAACTCATGGCGGTAGCGCTGTGGTGTTCTTCGATACGCAAACAAACGATATAGGCTATGCCTAGTTTCCAGGCGGTTTCCCTCCACTCACTTGCAAGACTATGCATACAACACATCCCTTTCGACTGGGCTTCTATCTCGAACGGGCGGTCTTTCTGTGAGATTATTTTACTTTCTGCGTCGAAGTAAACAACAACGAAAACAACGCAAGAAGCACACTGCAGAATAACACGAGAAACAATACAACAGCGGGATTGATATTGCAAACACCCACCATCAGGGTGGGCAGAAACCAGAGCGCCTTCGGCCGCAACTGCCATCAAAGAGCCACGCATACGCCGCTTGCCGCACAAGTCGTCCCGTCGTCTAAAACAGGGACGCCTGTGATATGATCTCGAACTGGCAGTCTTGCTTCCCTGCAAACGTTTTATATTTACTCTACCGACCTCCAGCCAACTTACGGACCTCCAGCGGTTCCCCGGCAGAGGCATCCCTGAGGTTCACCCCCCAGGAGGGCATGGGAGAGGGGCCATCAAGGCCGGCGGCGCGCGAGGACGGCGGCGGCGGTTTCCTGACGGTGGCCGGGGTCTGTACAGCCTGCGGCACGGCGAAAGGCCGGGAGGCTGCCGCTCCTTCACCTTCCCCACCGAGCACCTGTGCAAATGATGTTCGTTTGTGGTGTTTGATAGGTAACATTGTTGTTCTTGTTTTCTTGTTAGCAGTGTTGGTGTTGGTGGTGCAGGTGGATGGCGATATCGTTTGCACTGCTGTTGCCGCCGCGGCGGTAGTGAAAGAGGTGGCAGCCTCGCATATCGAGTGCTGGTACACAGAGAACAAACCGCTGTATTGCAGTGTGATGAATAGTGAAAGAGGCTTCTGGCTCATCACACTGGGAAACAAATACCGAACACTCCACCTTGGGCAGTCTAACATTGACAGCTGCATTCACAAGAACTTCAACCAACTGAAAAAAATGGTAACCGTACGATGTATGCATCAGAAGTATCTTGGCAGATGGCGCCTCCGTGAATTCTGAAATGCACTTCAAAATATATCGAAATGGCCGCTGCTACACCGCAGAGGACGCAAAAACCGAGTCTCGGGGCAAACTACTGCTGTACATGCCAGGCACGGGCTTCCCGAGGGTGGTGGCATGTGGTCTAAATGCCGGCTACCTTCAAGCATCTGCTATTGTCATGCGCTGCCGTTTATACTAGCATGATATTGTCCTGGAAAAAAACTGTGTCCCATACATTTTGTGGATCGTCTTGGAAGTCACTACTGCCGTCACTTCTTTCTCCGAGGGATATCGATACAGCTGTTTGTCAACAACACGGTGGTGGATAAAGAAAATGTTGTGGAAAACCAACCACGGCGCATGCACACATGATGAAGGCTGTCAAGAAGATGCTTCCGACGACACAGCTTCCGTTGTGCCGTATGGTATATCTGATGTACAGCGGAGGACCTTTGCCGTGCGGTGGTGCGGTGCCGAGGGCTTGGAAATCTGGCTCTATATTTCTTGTGCCGGGCGTCGTTGGTACTGCTATTTGCGGAATACCGTAGGCTGGTCTTCATGCCAGCTATCAAACAATGCACAGCAAGCACCACTGCCGCCCTGACCTCTGTCGGATTGACAGCACTCGCTGCTGGCTGTATTGAGGGTTTACTCTTAATCGCTGAAGGACAGGCCATTCCACCCTCCCACGTCTTGAAACGATCAACCCCTGCACACAAGGAGCATCCGCCGAATCTCAGATATCGACAGGGTGGACACCCAGCGCATGCTCATGGCATAGGCGGAAAACGGCGGAGACTACCGCTGTGTGCGACAGAGCTTGCCTCTATTGATAGTGTCCATCTGCCAGGCTTTTAGATCGACATTCGACGCAGCCTTTGCTGTGCGAGTCCCGGTCAACACATGGAGAAAAAATATTCGGAGAGTCTCTTCGCCAGCCCCCGACTTCAACGTACAGCAGCGGCGAATGGGCTGTTATCCTTCCGCAACCTATATACTGCCTCTTTTTTGCACGCTGCTGCATGCGATGGGCCGGGACTGTCAGTGCCTCAGACCTAGTTCTGTGGCTTTCGAGAGGTGCTTCATGATGCATGGTCAACAAAACTCGTCTGCCCTGGTTTTCTCACCACGGCTCGGAAACGCTAATCACAGGAGGAGTCTTCGCCTTGCTGCAAAATTTGCAAGTCACAACGTGCGAAACCTAGTCCCCTCCCCCCCCCGAACGGCGAAACAACAAAACAACGCAACCAAGCCCTCTATCCATCACTTACCCTGCAACTCGTGATCACCGAAAGCGGGCGCAGGGTTGGAGGGGGATTGTGCATCTTTTGTGGATGTTAAACCTTGGCACACCCCAAGATGAAAAAATACACCAACGGCCAAATCGCGGCGATGGAGACTTCCCACAAAGTGTGCCGAAACCGTGCACATATGAGCAAGACATATTCGTTTCTTGAAGCGGGCAACGGTACAACAACCGCCACCCACCCAACACGAAGTACCACATGTTAACCGCAACGACCAACGTCGTGGAGGGCAGCACCCGGATTCAGCAGCAGTGCTCACCTTCGCCCTCTTGACTTGACGAGGGTTATCGGTACGGGAGGGAGGGCTGTTGAGGCTCATCCTGCGCAGCACCTCTTGCGCCGACCTCGTTGGGCTTGACCCCCGCGCCGTCTCGGTCGCAGCTCCGGCATCCATGCTCCCTCTCGGCTCAACGCTCCTCCTTACCTGTCCGATAAGTAGCAGCGGTGGGAGCCCAAGCAGCTTAAGGCCTTGTTGTCAACACCTAGTGTCGAGAAGTATGATGTCCACGGGCAGAAAAAGCAAAGTCCCTGTGCCTGGGCCGCCCCTGCGTACGACCGACGATCGATGCAACGTGTAGATGCCTCGGCGGGAAAACGCTGCAGCGCTTCGAAGTTGAGAAGGCGACACTGTAGTACCGACTGCGGAGGCAAAGGGAACTCGTGCGTTCTCGGGGCTTGAAGGGGAAGCTCAGCAGCTGTTTGCGAGCGCTGTTGTCTGCCGAGGTGTGCCCGCCAATAACACGACCCTCGGTCTGCTTGCTCACATTTTCAAAAAAAAAGACGAAAAAAAAAAGAAAGACAAATCCCCGCTTTTTGGTGAAGGCCTTCTGCCACTAGTACTCCAACTTGGGGGGCACGCAACCTGAACTTTCAGCGCACGATTCCACGAAGTCCACGATTCACGATGCACAGCGAGCCGGAGGGTATCCTTTGTCCTACACTTGTACGTGGACGTCCAGCGGAGAGCACACCGATATAGATGGTACTCCTGTAGTCTCGATCCGGAGGGTCGATCTCACCAACAAATTATCTAACCCTATTTCGCTATAAACAGCATGAGAGACGAAAGCCTCCTCGGAGCCAAGTCATTTGCATTTTCCATCATTACATTATTAGTATTAGCAGCGCCGTTGCTGCTGGGGTTGTTGACATCAAAGCTCCTGCGGACGTTTGAAAATACACTAAAAAAATTAGCCCGCAGAGACTATGGGGGTGGGCCTCAAGCTGTAGTGCCGGGTTTCCTCATTAACTCTTCTCAAATTTACCGGCCACGATACCACGGCCCACATTTTTTAGTGCTTTTTCAGGACCAATTACCAGAAACGGGTAGTATACCCGGGTACTTTATCACCACTGGTACAGTTATAAATCAATATGCTTGCACCCCAATGCTTTCAGCTGATTGGCCGAAATACCATTGTACCCATTCCCGAAGAAACCTCCATCAGGTACAACTTCCGCTGGAATTAGGACCCTCTGGTGTGACCGATATTGGTTACTGGTGTAGTCCCCGGAAGAGGTCAATTTTGTACCCAGAAATGGTCATATTATCACGCCGCCCGACGCTCTAGCATAAAACCCGCAGAACAAACCGTGTGCCGCGCATACATACCGTGTACCACACNCCGAAATCGACCTAGTGAGTCCCTCGCGAGCGAACCAGGCCACAACAGATAGTAGGCGGGTGGTGTCCCAAGGTGCAACTCACCGCCGCGCTGGCGGTGAGGATGCACAGACGGTGGTAGTGGCGAGAGGTGTGTATGGACACTGTTTCCGCGGCAGCAATGCAAAGCGGAAAACTGCACCTGGCAACCACCGTCGCGGAAAGCGTGGCCCACGAAGCTGGAGGAGTAGAGAGATTCCTAAACACCACTTCAGTAAGCACCGCTCGCGGGAGAAGGGAGACGACCGCGGGCACCGCGGGGAGGGAGTGCTGCACCCTCCTCGTCAAAACACCACAGGCAAGAACCGAGCTCTGCAGAGATGGATTGATGCGAGGAAACTCGCCGCTCGGAAGATACGGAAGAAAGCACACCCGCAACGCGAGGTAGACCGAGAGAGACACGAGACCGCAGCGGCCGTCAAGGCGGCTG
>CACKRE030001495.1:9392-19853 GCA_902602495.3 Ectocarpus sp. CCAP 1310/34 | reverse complement strand
AGCAGAGCAAGATGTTGAAGATTCGGCCGAAAGGCCACCTCGGAGCAAACCTTGGGCCAAGATCTGTCCAAAAGCTGGTGTTCGAAAAATCTTACGTGCAAATTGCGCACCTTGAAAAAATCAAACGTGGACCCTGGCGAAACATGTAGGCGATCTGTAGACATCTCAGCCAAACCTGTGACTGTTCTCAAAGGTCGAACAGCTGATTCGCACTCGTTCGGGAAGCAAACTGCCAAAAAGGTCGAAAAAGTCAACATTTGTCGAAAGAAAGGAAGATGAAGATTTGGAAACCATAAGCAAGGGCCTTGGCCTTATACGCTCCCGACATAGAGAGAGAGAGAGTCAAAGACGAAGGGGCACGTGGTGGTCCGCTGCATTCCGTGTGTATAAAATTTGCGCAAAGAAAAACGAAAAAAAAAGTGCAGGGAGTCAGGAAAAGACTGAGGACACCGCCACCGCGTAAGGAACNCCAAAAGCTGGTGTTCGAAAAATCTTACGTGCAAATTGCGCACCTTGAAAAAATCAAACGTGGACCCTGGCGAAACATGTAGGCGATCTGTAGACATCTCAGCCAAACCTGTGACTGTTCTCAAAGGTCGAACAGCTGATTCGCACTCGTTCGGGAAGCAAACTGCCAAAAAGGTCGAAAAAGTCAACATTTGTCGAAAGAAAGGAAGATGAAGATTTGGAAACCATAAGCAAGGGCCTTGGCCTTATACGCTCCCGACATAGAGAGAGAGAGTCAAAGACGAAGGGGCACGTGGTGGTCCGCTGCATTCCGTGTGTATATAATTTGCGCAAAGAAAAACGAAAAAAAAAGCGCAGGGAGTCAGGAAAAGACTGAGGACACCGCCACCGCGTAAGGAACGGAAGAAAGTAGCGCCCAATGGGAGCGAGAGACATAGGAAGGAGAGAGACACGAAGCTGTACAGCAGCAGCGATGGAAAAAAAAAAAACGGATGAAATTGTTGTGTTCCCTCCCGGAGTGGTCTGCACACGAAAAAAAAAAGACCACACGATCGAGCAAAATCTGTCCGAAGGTCAACAAGAACCGAGCTTGCTCTGCCCGACAACCTACCTGCCAGCACGATCCATAATTGATTGTTCGCGAAATTACTCATGCGTATGAACGGCGTCTCTGCTGGCTGGCTCACAAACAGACTGGCATTTGTTGTTACAGTAATCTCTCTACGGGTGTCACGCTGCAACGGGACCAGCAGAACAATGCGCCAAGCTTGGTCGAAATGTGAGTCAGTGTTGTTGAGTCATGCTTACTTGTATTGCGAATGTGTGTGGCGGGCTTCGGGGGAGGCGGACGCTGATATATCGCGTTTTTTTAAACATCCATACTGCTGCTGTATTGTGTTGCGTTGCACTGCTGTCTACAGCAGTGTACGCACACCAACGCACAGTTCACGAGACTCTTGTTTCCAAAGCAGCATGGTTGTCTCCCGTCAGAACCATGGAGAATACCAGCAGCAGCAGTCATTTCTCAATGACAACAAACCATGTAGATACGCTTGTGTTTGTGAGGAAGGCTGCTACCACGAACGATTTTGGTGGTCTCGCGGGAGAAACCATCTATGTATTGGATCTCATGAAGTATAATATAGTCTAAACGAATACTTCGCAGCGTTGAGCCCAACCTACACAGTAGAGCGTCCTCCGTCTGCACTAGATGCACACGTCGGCCGGTCGCAGCCGTCCTGCGGTTGGTTCCGTCCTTCCCATGCGGAGTGCGCCTTCAACCGGCCTTCCTTGCCATTGAAGGCCCCCTGTGCGATGCGGTCAACGTTATTTGTAAAACGAAAGGTTTCGGGGTACAGTTAGCGCCCGCACGTAAGAAAGTACACTCGCAAAAAATCAGAAGCGAAGAACTTGATTGAGCACCATATGATCACTGAACAACTAGTCTACCCGTTCGAGATGGAAGGTACTGCTGTTTCTACATGTAGCACAGAAGGGCCAGCGGGCTTCGGGGCCCGAATCACGAGCAGAAGTCATAGGACGGTAGTAGTGAGTAGATTGCTGCGGACAACAGCGCAGTTAGATTATCGAGAAGGTTTTTCTTTTCTTTTTTTGTGATTCGTTTCCACAGGGCATCTCAAACAACGCCGGATCTCATTTGAATTTTGCTATGCATCATTGGTGCCACGTGTTGTTGGAGGTTGGTGTGAGGTCGAGGCGAAAGAAACTCTGTGCGATAGTAGACACTGGCGACGCGGTGAGTATGTGCGTAGGTTGGGGCACCAACTAAAACCTGGGGGGGGAGGTTTTAGGGAGTTTGCAGCCCTAAGTTTGCAAGTTATCCCGCACCTTGGATAGTGGCGTTATTGCAATCAACACGGCGGGCTGCAAGCCCGAAGAAAAACTGGGTCCAAGGTCGAACTCGGTCTCCCAACCTCCCCCCCCAAGGTTGTGGTTCGTGCCCAACCTGCCCCTCTGGCCATCAGTGTAAACACCCTGATGGGCGCAAGGCGCTAGGTGTGCTAGGTGTTGCATGGTGTCGCATTTGTTGTCGGTTCTAAGATGTATCCTTGTGTTGGGGCTCGTTCCCAAACTACAAAAGTAGTTGAAAAACTGCACTTCGTCACTGTGTGTGACATGCATGGAACCGTGATGATGCTGGTCAGCCCATCCATACAGCAGTAGATTCGGCACGACTTATTGATTCTGCCAGCGGTTGAGTGCATTTCATCCTCGGCACACGCCACAAGCGACAACCAAGCAACCACGTCTCCGCATGACATGACACAAACAACCCTTCTGCTGGGGTTCATCTCTCTTTCAATCCCGACGGCGAGCAGGGGGGGGTTCGTTGCGGCCGGTGTCGTGCGCACAGCAATCTGCAGTCTATTGGTACACTTCAAGTCGAGCTCATCACGGCTTCGTCCAAAATAAGTGGTTGTCTCCACATAAACCATTTCTCGGAACATTCCTTGGGGTCAGCCGTGTACACAACTACCGTTTACCGCCGCCGGTTGCCGCGGCAAGGCTTACCGTTGTATTGGTTTGGGTCGGGTTGGTTGCCGGGTTGCGTTAGGGAAAGGGCAAAATGTCATGGTGCAATAAGGTGTGTGTAGTTAACGGTTCGGAACCCGAAATCAGTAGTATCGATCGGGGGCAAACATCCTCCTCCTCCGCCCCATTTCCTCTGTTGTTTCTCTGGCAGAAAATTACAAGTGGGCCGTTTAAAACGGACCGACTTTTTGTCAAAATTTTTGAAAGTGTCGAAAATGGAACCTGTATGTAGGCGTTTGTCCATTTTTTCAAAAATATTTGGAACGAAGTTGGGCGCGGAAACTTTGCTCCACTTCGTTCCAACCTTTTGACAACCCTCTCAAAGTATTTGGAGCACTTTCCAAAGTACCCTTGCAGAGGCACGCGAGGGCTGCTGCGTCTGCACCACGAGTGCCCCTCACCGTAGAAAGTCAGCTAGGGTTGTGTGTGAGTCATCTGTCGCTGTCGCTATTGCTATCGTCGCTGTTGCCAACGTTGACGATGCTGTCTGCTGTTGCTGTGTCGTCAGAAAAACGGCGGTCCGCCATGATGGCTTGCAGTTGTTGCTTCGCGTCCGCCGCTTTGTTTTTTCCTTTTCCCGGGGGGGTAGGAGCAGTGGTTGCCACCCCTCGCCGGCGGCCTGCTCCACCCTCGCTCTGAGTGTTGGTGGCGGCAGCGCCTCCCGTGGTAACATGAGTGTTCCCCGAGATGCCAGGCAGCAGCACTATCTTGCTGGAGAGCAAGCCTCCACCGCCTACGGCGGCACCGAGAGAGCCCGTCTGCTGGAATTTCGCCGGGGTTTTGGTCTGCCGGCCACTCTGGGTGGTCGTGATATCCATGTCGGTGTCCATGATGTCGTGTTTTCCGCGGTTTGTGTTGTGTCGTGTGTGTTGTCTCGAAGTGAGCGCTACAACTCACGGACGGCGTCATTTTTTTTACACAAGTTGCACAAGTCCACGTCACACGTTTAAAATGACTGCACACAGGTTCCAAGTTTTTGAAAGACAAATGTCGAAAATTTTGACAAAAAAGTCTGTCCGTTTAAAACGGCCGAAAGAAGAGATGCACAAAATTATTGGATTTCACCTCACACGAAGCGTAAAGTGGTAGACGACACTACGACTTTTGCTTCGTATATGTGTTTTTTGTTTCATCAATTGACCCAACGAATCCATCACTATAGAGGAAAAGAGTCTAAGATTTCCGGTGATGTTGGGGGGGCATATGCATGTGCGTACGTACGGGTACGTATGTCGCTCGGTGCACGGTCTCTGCATACATCCAACTACCCGTATGCTGAAGGCGACGTTCTTCTTTTTCCACAGTATTTCTCCTCTCACTTGGTCCTCCGGCCGTTGCTTAAGAAATCTTTCTACTGCCGTAATGTACTGTGTCCACAAATCAACACAGAGATTTATGCAATGTTGTTGTTGTTGTTGTCTTCACATTAAAAACCATCCCGGTCTCTCTATCCAGTACCTCCTTCTGTCTCAATCTCTCCGTACTAATCCATCACTTGACTCGGCCAATTTCCGTGGTCACAGGCTAACGTACCTAGAAAACGTATACCAAAATAAAATGGACCCCAAGGGTCAGCAGAGCGATAAAATACAAGAAAACAAAATATAATCAGAAACAAATGCAATAGACTACATACAGTATACCCACAGTCGAAGGGGTGATGAACTGTCGAACAAGTGCCAAGTATTTTCAGTGAGTGGAGGGAAACCAGCTGTGGGAACTGGGCTAATGTTTAGTCCGTCGCAATACTTCAGTAATTCAAACTCTATTCCATCTTCATATTCATTCATTCATACATTGATTGATTACATGCCCTACAACGCGGTGTGCTCAGGTGTATGTGGTTCATTACACACACGCTCAATCCAAGACGGTTTGTTCATCGTTTCCGCTCGCATGGGCGCCAATCCAAGTTCTGCCCTATGCGGAGTCCATTTGGAAAGCCTTTACATCGTAACCTGTGTCACATGCCTCGACTATTACCCTACCGAAACGTACGGGAAATAAGGGTGGAAGTACCGACATTGGCATCAAAATCCTCTCCACCGAAGTATTGCATAGATTGTTACGGGAGCAGAAAGTTGCCAGGAAATTTCAATTTGTTTGCAATTATTGGTCGGGAACATTTGGCAATTACACTTTGTTTGTTGCACGCTCACTATATGGGGCGAAGGAGGGTTTCTTCACTGGACTGGTGGAATGCGGAGGCGTTTCCTTTTATTTTTTCGCAAAAGCAAGAAGCAGGCACGTGGCGAAAAAAACGGCCAGAGCGTGCGGGAAAGGGTAGCTGCAGCCGTTTTGCTCCACACATTCGATACCCCAAGGCGTCTAAAACCTGGTGCCAGAAAACGGCTGGGCAGAGTTACCCCTCTAAATAGTAATGCTGCTTCAATTGCTTCCTTCTTCGAAACGTTGTCGATGGAAACTAATAAGCACACAATCCCCGTGGACTTGAAGCGACCGTACTCATTGTCGTGCATGCCGTAGTCATAGGACCATTGACCTCGCATCCCTACAAAGCCGGGACGGAGCACGCGGGTTCTCCCCGGACCAGGTTGTCACATCATCAAGCGAGAGGCACCGTGTGGTGTTCCACGAGTCGCATGAGGGGTGCGTCGCATTCTATTCAGGGTGTTCGGCATCTTGACCTTATCCGTGCATAGTCTAAGGATCACAGCTGCGTATGACATAGTAGTAATGTTATTTCTGGTGCTTTAAATTCCATAGACAGTTACAAACACTGTGTACCCTCGAGGGTGCATACCCAGTTTCACACAACGTGGCGAACGGTGAACCGAACTCCGGTATCGTGCACTCTGCCTAGTAAACACTTCGTTACTTCTTACACGTATCCCAGGGTGTCACAAACGACGGAACCTTGACAGGGATCCGAACCACGTACTTCCACAAGGTTGCACATATCCCAGGGTGTCACAAACGACGGAACCTTGACAGGGATCCGAACCACGTACTTCCACAAGGTTGCACATATCCCAGGGTGTCACAAACGACGGAACCTTGACAGGGATCCGAACCACGTACTTCCACAAGGTTGCACATATCCCAGGGTGTCACAAACGACGGAACCTTGACAGGGATCCGAACCACGTACTTCCACAAGGTTGCACATATCCCAGGGTGTCACAAACGACGGAACCTTGACAGGGATCCGAACCACGTACTTCCACAAGGTTGCACATATCCCAGGGTGTCACAAACGACGGAACCTTGACAGGGATCCGAACCACGTACTTCCACAAGGTTGCACATATCCCAGGGTGTCACAAACGACGGAACCTTGACAGGGATCCGAACCACGTACTTCCACAAGGTATCACATATCCCAGGGTGTCACAAACCATGGAACATTGGCAGGTAGATGCCCGAGCACGTTGTCAATGTATTTATTGGAAAAGGCTGGAATATGTGCAACCTTATGGAAATAAATGGGTAAACACCCTGTGGGAGAGCAAAGTGGCCACCGGTGAAGTAGCAGGAAATCCAGGTTGTACCCATCCGTTGTCCGAACAAAGATTTGTGGTTCCGTGAGAGAAGGAGAAACCACCGCCGAGTAATGCTACCGTAGGGGGGTCACATTATGGGGCATGTGTGACCGACACCACAGGACTGCGCTATATTCGACCAGCCAGAGTACACCAATTCTGTAGGCACACTTACTTGTGTTCCCGCGTAAGTCACTGATTGATTGTAATTACAATAAGTATTGGAGAGCGTCACACAACACGGGCCCAATAGCGAATTGATTACAAAAAGCCGGTCACGAGGGGTTTCCCCCCTACCGTAGCATAGCTCCGCCGTCGAAGGGTCGAAGGCACTGTGTGCCAGATGTAGGCTGTGAGATAGATGGAGCCACCTATGTGTTCTTAGCCTGCCCGCCCGTGAGGGTCGTGACGGTGGGTGTGTGTGCGTTTTTATTATTAGCATCGACCGCGCTAATCGGCTGACCAATGAAAAGACGTCAGTCTCAGTGCGGTTGAAAACACAAAACACTTTTTATCTGCCATGAACTGGGACCCCGTGAGGGGGCTGTTAGGATGATCCGAACTGGGGGTAGCTTGTCGCAAGACGTGTGTTGAGAAGGGTGTCGGCAACTCGGCGAACTCGCGCCAAGGAGGAAAGACGTGTAGNTGAGGGGGCTGTTAGGATGATCCGAACTGGGGGTAGCTTGTCGCAAGACGTGTGTTGAGAAGGGTGTCGGCAACTCGGCGAACTCGCGCCAAGGAGGAAAGACGTGTAGGGTTTGTTGCATAAACTTCTCCTTCACATGAACTCACATCAACTTACATGAAGTTACATGAACTGAACGCACGCGTGCACGCACCACCATGAGGGGGCGACGCAGTATACAATAGGGGTACCTTGCACATCCTGGAAATACATTCCACGTACCCCACAATCCTACAACCACTTGGCATTGCTACAAGTATATCTATCAGCCCCCCTGCTTGTGACCATGCCATGTCTTTTTCGATCCTAAATAACTCCAAAACACAAAAATATAAAAATAAAATCAGAAACTCAATTCAACTCCAGAACAAAACCCCACTGGCTAGACATCAATAACCATCCCCGATCATACCGGTTATACTTCTTCGAACTTCAGTGAACTCGTTGCCCTCCAGCCTAGAACATCATCCATTGAGAAAAACCGTAGGCAAAAATGTAAAATATTGCCACCCCAGTTGTTTGTTTGATCCACACAAAAGAAATCCAAACACCAATATATTAATCCATACTCATCACGTAGTTACGGTGAAACTCAAAATCTCCCGCGTGAAGTGCTTTCGTGAGAAAGTCAGCATGTTGATACGCCGATTCCACGTGAAAAATCGAAATCTCCTTCCTGCCTACCAGTTCCCTGATAAAGTGGTGCCTTACGTCGATGTGCTTCGAGTTACTGTTGCTTATCGGGTTTTGCGCCAACTGAATAGCCCCTTGGTTATCCTCGAACACCGGAATACATGGCATGCCTGCTTCTGGTAACATGAAACGCCACACCCGCCTCAGAAACAGCACTTCCTTCATCACATCCGCAAGAGAGACATACTCCGCCTCTGTCGTGCTCAACGTAACGCACTTCTGGGTCCTTGAAAACCAAGACATACATCCCCCCCCACACATCACCAATCCCCCTGACACAGACCTCCTATCGGCAGCCTTACTTGCTGCATAGTCTGCGTCTGCGAACACATTCCATGCTCAACCCTGCTACACTACCCCTCATGAATGTAATACCCAAGTCACTAGTCCGTACCACATACCCTAACATACCAAGCCCTGCTCTCCAATGAATTTCTTTGGGAGAGGCACAGTACCGTGCTACCGCTCTTTCTGCATTCGCGATATCTGGCCTCGTTTGCGTTGCCAGCCACATCAATGATCCTATCAGCTCACGAAAAGGCCATGATACCACTTCCTCATCCTGGTCAAACTCTGAAAGCTTCAACCCTACAGGAAGAGGAATTTCCTTCCCGTACTCTACCCCAAACTCCATCCCCAACTCTTCAGCGTACGTCTGCTGCGAGATCTTCAAAGTTCCTGCATCCCAATCTCTCTCATAAAAACATCCAGAGTACCATCTCAAATCCCCAAGATTCTTCACAGGTACCATGGTGTTGAGGTCCCTGCCAAACTGGTCACACCTCTCCTCTTCTCCTATCGAAAATATATCATCTACATGTACCACCAGAGTCACTACCACTCTTCCCTCCTCAATCAACCGAAACACACACGTATCCGCCATGCACTGAATAAATCCCAAACAAATCAAACACCTTGCCAAGGGTGAATGCCACTGCCTTGATGCCTGCTTAAGGCCATACAGACTATTGTTCAACTTCACGATCATACCTGACAATCTACCACACCCCTCTGGCAGACGCATAAAAACATCCTCATCCAAATCCGACTGGACAAATGCCTGCTTGATGTCAAAATGACGGAGAGAAAGATTTTGCTCACACGCCATCGCTGCCAACAAGCGAACGCTAGAAACCGCTACAGTCGGTGCATACGTTTCTCCACAATCTACATGTACTCGCTGCATATCTCCTCTCGCTACTAGCCGTGATTTCACATTGGTTGGCCATGCATACTCGTCAGATTTCCAAAAAACACCCACTTCGCCTTGATGACACTTTCTGGTGGCTACATTACTTCCTCAAAGGTACCAGCCTCCATAAGACCTCTGAACTCCTTCTCTACAGAGTGTATCCACAAGTCAGCATCTTGAGAGGACACACCCTATACGTTTTGGGCACGCGCAAGTCGCTCGCGTAGCACTGTGTCAAGTCCGGTGCCACTTCCGGGGGATCTAAATCCATCATCGCGCGATCAATGTCCTCGCGGGAGGCAAGCAAGGTGGCGCACGCAAATGGGACTTCTTCACGCAGTCCTGCTTTTTTCGTGCCCCCCCGCTCTCGCCCCCTCGGCTCCGCTCCATCACGTCCTCCGGCTGAACTCGGGATCTCCTTCCTCCCCCCATCGACGATGCTGCGAGTGGTTAGAGTCGACAGGAGCGTTGCCTTGTCCTGCAGGGAAACAAGACCGAAGCGGTGGGCGAGAGCGTCGCCGCTCCCGCCAGGTGACGTCGACCGCTCGGCCCCCCCATCCTGAAAACGCACCCGCCGACCCCTCAACCTCTCGGCACCCGCGTCTCTCGTCCCAAGTCCAGCTCTCGATTGGCCCTGGCAGAGAAGGGCGGCATTGACGACGCCCGCCCCGCCCTCTGGTCCTTAGCGGCTGCCCTCGTGCGCCCAGAAACCCTCATCTCGCCGCGCCCCACGCACAGTTCACGGATGGTCCTCGTAGTGAGCGGCGGCATGTTGGTGGAAGGCGCGGCACCGGGCGGCACGGCGGCGGGAGACGGTATTACTGACGGTGCAGCGGCGGTGGTGAACGGTGAGGCCGGAGGCGAGGCGGCAGTGGTGAACGGTGTCGCGGCGGCGAACGGCGGTGCAGGCGGCGCGGTGGTGGTGAACAGTGGCGCGGCGGCGAGCGNTGGCGCGGTGGTGGTGAATGGTGGCGCGGCGGCGAACGGCGGTGCCGGCGGCGCGGTGATGGTGAAAGGTGGCGCCGCGGCGAACGGCGGTGAATGCGGCGCGGTGACCGGTGGCGGTGGTTTGGCTGCGGTAGGCGGCGCCGCCGGCGATGGTGGTGTTGAAGTTGCCGGCGGCGCCTGTGAGAGTATGGCAGCGGGTGAAGTGGGAGGTCGGGCATACGGTGAGGGGGGTAAGAGAGGCGGTGAAATATACTCAATTAGAAACGGTGCGGCGGCGACATTCGAATCTCCCCCCTCGTCCGCCGGCGCCGGCAGCTCCAGCGGCGGGGTCNCATCCACCACAAGGCTGCAGGACACCGTTCAGTCGGAGACCGTGCTGCTTTGCAAGCTCACGCAAACGAAACTCATTGGCGTGGGAG
>CACKRE030001493.1:153407-173541 GCA_902602495.3 Ectocarpus sp. CCAP 1310/34 | reverse complement strand
GCCGACCCAACTACACCACCACGCGCATGCCTCGCGGCGGATATGCGCAGCAGCAAGAAGGTTTCGGTCATCCCTTGAGGGTGAGTCTAGCCCTGCTCGCCAGAAAGACCCCCCCCTTCACTACAACCCATGTCTAAGCAAAAGCTTGTCGAGGAGCGAGGGGAAGAAGGGAGAAGTACACAGTAGATTCGGGTGATTTGTCAATTGCAATGATGGCTTCGGTTGGGTGTTCTTCATTGTATGTCCACGGACTCATTCTGACAGCACTTCAAACAGCAGTACGCTGTACTCGACATTCATTTTGGTTAAATGCGGGACAAGGGGGGTGATGCTGCTGCTGTAGTCGATTTGTAGTTTGTGGGCGTGTACTTCAGTTGTGAGCAAGCAAACGTGCTGCAGGGATTGCAGGTGTACCTCCTCGGCCTTGCGTACCCTGTTCTTGCTATTAGTGTTCTTTAGATCTTCTGATGGCTCTAGCATTTTTGTGACCACGGACCGAGTCTTCGCTCGATTTTGGGATTAGCAACTGACACGAGTTTAATGTGAAGAAAAACAACAACAATGATCATGTGCAACTCACCCATGCGGCTGCAACACAAATGTGCTTTCTCCGCATAGAACGCCGCGAACAAGCCCTACCAACGACCGAAATTCGATCAAGAGCCGAAGTATTGACTTACAAGCTTCGCCGCATTCGAGCACATATTCATTCCGGTCAACCATCCCATCCGATGTGTAAACCAACTTGTGTTTGCCGTGCCAAGGAAATAAGCTGAGAGACTCGAAACAAACAAGCGGTGCTACCGAGGTGGCAAGATTGCCTCTCTGCACGGCATTCGCTCTACGATAGGCTTCTCGACAGTACACAATAAAATGGGGGAGTACATGCAATGTCTCCTGCTGTATCGCGTGGAAACGCAAAGGATGTGAGCGTTTCCCCACGAAAGCAACGGCATGATTACAGGAAACAACCCTACTCTTCAGTCAAATTCCACCAGCGCTAGCACGACTTTGATGTTTTGCAGGGGACGAATCCAAAAGGTGAGGTGAAGTGGGCTAGCTCACACTAAAAAAAAAAGAAGCAAAATATAGCTCTACACAAGCAGCACGGCACTGATGCACCCATCCAGCTCCGGTAAGTATTGCGCGTACTTTCCCCAGACGACCTTGCCGCTAGTTCAAACTAAAAACAAAAGAAGCAAAACATAGCTCTACACAAGCAGCACGGCATTGATGCACCCATCCAGCTCCGGTGAATTCGTGACTTGCGCGTACTTTCCCCAGACGGCCTTGCCGCTAGTTCAAACTAAAAACAAAAGAAGCAAAACATAGCTCTACACAAGCAGCACGGCATTGATGCACCCATCCAGCTCCGGTGAATTCGTGACTTGCGCGTACTTTCCCCAGACGGCCTTGCCGCTAGTTCAAACTAAAAACAAAAGAAGCAAAACATAGCTCTACACAAGCAGCACGGCATTGATGCACCCATCCAGCTCCGGTGAATTCGTGACTTGCGCGTACTTTCCCCAGACGACCTTGCCGCTTTGGGTCACCAGGCCAAGGTCGCTCACGTTGACCTCGATGACGGTGCCCTTGGTCATGACTCCAAGCTGTCCAAAAGAGAACCAAAATCAAATGTAATGGTGTTAGAAAAACCAGCGAGATTTTTCAGTCGAGGAAAGACTTCAGTTCGAGGGTATGGTCTCCAAGACGCTACAATGGAGTCAGTGTGCCCGTTTCCAGATCCGGCCTAGAACCCTGCACGACAGTTCTTCGGGGATCAGTCTCAGCGATTAACTTCGGAAATCGACTGAACAGAATACTTGACAGCCAAAGTGTCCTTAGCTCCTGTGCACTTGGCAGAGGCATGTATTGGTGATGTGCCGCAACTCGGACTACAACCCATCACTGCCAACTCCAATGCTGTCCTGTTCTCCACGATAGACTCATGTATCAGATATGTACGGCGCGGTGAATTCCCGCAAGCGGTCACGTTTTATGTCATACCTGAGTGTAGAGAGGCGAGCTCGGGTTCTTTTTAACCCCAAGGATGTCGAGGTGAAAGGTTGCCTTCAGCTCGGGGTGTGTTACGTGGGCCTTCTTAAATCGGAGACCTGTTGGTCGGATAAACCGTTCGTACTTGGGTGCTTTCCGTGTGAAGCCCTCGCCGACGAAAGTGACCTGCGACACGGAATTCCGGTGCAAACACACGCGCATACACACGCACACATTGTTACCGTAGAAAATAGCAACACGCTCTTACCGCGTACAACGGAGGGTGCCGAGAGTTGACTCCAACCGTGCTCGGTTGGGTTTCATGTTACCTTCTACAAGAACAACCTGTGCCACTAACTAGGGGACTATGCACGCGCCGCCTAGGACGTCGCCGCCTAGGAAGTTTTCTGTGTTGCACCAGATCGGAGACCTCAGTTGAGATAGATACGAGATACGCCCTTTCTGGGAGCAACCGTAGCAAGCGGGATGATGAAACACACATGTACATGCATCTACACCTTTTTCGACCGACCAAACAGTGGACCGTGTTTGCTTGTGTTACGTTGAGAATTGAGTTTTCCATCTATTAGCCGTGCGCTGGCTACGGACTATGGTTTCGTCACACCATCCCAACGCATTCGCAACCGCCTTATCAACTTCAAACGCAATAATCGATCCGAGAGCGGCGTGTATCTGGGGTTCCGCTCAAGTTCATCACCAAAACCCGATGAAAACTCAGTGGATCTCACCCAGAGTAAGTCTAACAAACCCCCGCCCATGAGGAGGAAATGCCGTTCAAAGGACGAAGATTCGTCATACCTTCGTCACCATGCGTTTCCATGCCTTGTTCTTGCGCTTTCCACTTCGCAAAACCTTGAACATCTCATCGTCGGCCACTGGCTTTACCTGGGTATGAGGTGGCCACAAGAAGAACGGAAAACGAGTTACACGAGGAATACCTTGACTAGGTTTGTACACGGGTAAAACGAAAAATGCATGGCAAAATAGAAAGTCTGTTCTAATTGAAATGGAGCGCAAGGAGCCGATCGAACACGTGTGAGCCACAACAGCGATTTGCTTTAATCGAGTTCGGAACAGCAGTAACTGCGTTGGGGTTGGTTGGAACAGGAGAAAAAACGCAAGTTTGTCGCTGACGTAGAGTGACACTTTGACACTGACTGCTGCTGTGCAGTAAACGGAAAAAACTCAAGGGGGTCTCCAAATGCTTCACTGCCGTGAAACTAGTCACAACGTGCTAAAACGACCATGACCCCGACCACATACCTTGGGTATTGGCACGTCCCACTTGCCCGCTTTTTCCTTGCGCTTTTGCTTTACCGTATTGCTCAAAACCTTGGCCCGACTAACACCCTCGCGATCGAGCAAGTAAGCAGGAACGGCACCGTCTGGTACTGCGTCATCGTTGGCGTGCTTGTTCGTGCGTTCCTGGTGCATTGCGATTCTGGTCCAGCATGGAACGTAGTAACGCACAAACACGTACAGGGTGTTGCGTTGATGAACCAAGTCTTCGCGGTGAAATCAGTAAACAAGAAGATGATCTGAATGACCGAACGAAGAGCGTCAACAGACCGGTTTCATCGGTTTCACTCGTCATGGTGAATTTGACAAACGGATGCCCTTCGGGGCGGGGGTGTCAAGTCTCCCGCGGGCGACGCAGGACCACCTGCGCATTGCCTGAAACAGGATGTCTTATGTTGGATGGACAGACGGCAGATACATAACGCTTGCATGCCGGCATGTATTCTACATTGGAGCCACTTCGAGTGGACAACAAGTTGCAAGGGAGAAATAAAACTAATAAAAATGATTTTTTTTGTGGCAGATTCAAATGAGAACATTATTTCAATCCGAAGCAACACCACGAATAAACACAAACTGACCAACACTGTGGGTGCATGCGCTCAGACTTGTCTACATCAGCGAGCGGCGTTTCGCTGGGCCTGCTGCGTGCGACGGCACGACGAGTCACAGCGAGGTGGAATCAGCGAATGATGAATAATGGAGATGAATATCACGCAAGAGGTAATTTTTCATTTTTGCTCGCTACATACAGAAGGCTGCAAACAGGCCAACTGATTTTCAGTCCGAAACACGACAAACCGAGGTGATGGCGCCAGATTTGCAGAAGCAACATGAGTAGGGATTCATTGTGGAGCATACTATCAGGTTTTTATCCGGCTAGTTGTCGTTGGTAGCGAGAAACCTGTTCGAAACGTGCGTGCGGGCCATTTTCCTTTCCGTCGTTTTCGATGGGTTTCAGAATTGGTTCGCCAGGCTTTTGTCTGCGCGGAACGCGTCCCCGGGGTATAGAGCCATTTTTTGCGACTTTGACCGTCAACCACTCGTCCCACGGAGGCTTGCCGAGCTCTGTACATGAGCGCTAGTGTGCCGACGAGCCTCTGGCGTGCCGCTTAGAAGAAAGCGCGAAAAAAGTTACTGCCGCGAGAGAAAGAAATGCCGAAGCAAAAAAATGACCAAATCTTGTACTTATGTACATATAAGGAGCCGATGTGCAACTGCCGGCCCCGCTACCTGTACACAGCAGTAGATACCATGGGCAACGGACGCACCCACAAGCTACTAACAACTGTTGCATCGTGCTTGAATACAAGGTGTTTCTCGAATACGTTATCGTAATGAGGCCGGTCGCCCACGTGGTCAATGTCGTTCGAAATCTTGCAGACCGTTAGGTCGGGATCGATGACGGCGAATCGCTGTAACGAGTAGAGCTCGTTCGTGAATACATCGTGCATGTGAGACTTGAGGGGAGGAACGTAAGAGGGGAGGAACGTAAGAGGGGAGGAACGTAAAAAACAAGAGGCCCGAACAATCCGGAGGAATCCCTCGGTGTCAACTCCATGCCGTTCAGTTGCAAACGAAACCGTATTTTTACGGTAGGTAAAGGCCCGTGTGTTGCTCATCCCATCATGTGTGGGCGTAAGACCAGACGAAGCCTTAAGCATGAATGGACGCACCCGCCCGATTAAATCAGGTGGAAGCTCGGTTTACTTTTACACACGGGTGGTGGTGTCGGCATGATGTACAGAAAGAATTTCCAAGATACACGGAGTTCACTAGGAAGGTAGGCACGCAACACATTGTATCGGTGCACAACAAATTGCGTACTTCCAGAGAGGTCTATCCATCTATACAGACGTCACAATCGAGTTATGTATGCTTACACCAGGAACAAAGCCAGAGCTGACAAATTCGACAACCTCATCCATGGTGGACGGAGACACTTACGTTTTTCGCATCGTCGCCTTCTCCTTGAAACGCTTTCGCTGGTAAAGCTTCGCGCGGATGCCGTGGACCTTCTGGGCAAACTCTGATCGCTTATGCACCTCCCTCGCATCCTTTTTTCGTCTGTGTGATCGAGAATGGGGGTGTGGTGAGAAGACATCGGGAACGAGATTATGCTCTGTCTCTAGGCATCATCTCAGCGAATCTCACGCTCTGCTACCTGTTTTTTATTGTTTTTTGTTTTTCTCCCATCATTGGACTCTGTCGTCTACCCCTCTGGCCCCTATCCTCCACTTCTACTAGCTAGACGACCCAACCGGGGTCACATAGGAGGGGGGGGTTGGACCCCCTCCTGCGGTTCATGCCTAAGGTATTTTTACCTGTGTGGTCGGCTTGTACACAGCGGTTGATAAGGATGACTCATGGTGTAAAAGGAAGAAAACTACAACAGACCGTTCGAGGTAAACCACAGTCGAACTTTTCTCTATATGGTAGGGTGGAGTGTTCGGCGGCGGCTGTTCCTTCACTACAACGATGGTAAGTGTATCACTCGCAGCGGCTCAATGAGCAACAGAGGCATGCGATACTACACGTATGGTACGATTTACCTGTTTCAGCAGCATATTGTAGCGTGCGTTAGCGCCCTCACCTCTTCTCCGCTCGGTCCATTCGCTCGCCATGGCGCTTCTTGTGCGCTTCCATGTACTCATGCTGCGGCATGGTGTTCTAGTGCGTAAGGATAAGTTTGGTCCTGCGGTCAACTCTCACGCGTGCCTTCCTGCCAGCAGGGAAAAGAGAAAAGATGGCGAGGACGGATGGGTGGAGGGAGCGTGCTGCGGGCTGGACGAGGCATTGGGGGCAACGCGGTTTGCAAAGCTGTTCTGTTGGCCAAGGATGACAGCATGAAGTTCTCAAGTGTCATGTAATGTATGCATTTTTCGCTGCTGCCTCTGGCGCCACCGTCCCTCCCTTCCGCCATGAACCTTCGCTCTTACACCGCATACCTGAACCTCGTGGTACATTGCTCAATGCGAATGCCTCCAGTCTCAGCGTTTCACACCACGGCCGTATGGGCTGCTAGATATTGTCGACTACTCGGGATTCCGTCATGTCTAAGGAGAGGAGACATATCTTTGTTTCAAACTACCGCCCAACGGGACAAGCGCATGGCCTCTATTCAAGATGGACGAGGAGGTCACAATCGTGGCGTGGCAGCAATGCCGAAGGTGGATGGGAGGGTTGCTTGCACAGCGACTTTGGAGGTTTCTGTGGCATCACCGGAAGAAATGGAAGAAACAGGCGCTTTCTTCGGCGAGGACGCCAGTGGTGGAGACGTGGTTCTCTTGTCGGGGTAAGGTACACCGTGGGGGTGTTCCGCGGTAAAGACGAATAGCTTCCACGAGTTTTTCAATGAGCAGCAAGAAATGGTTCCCAACCTCTGAAAATTTGTACCAACATCCGTTAGGTCACGAGAATGACGAAAAAATACTTATTTTCCCATTTGGATGTCGTGGTGATGACTTACTGATGAATTAGCACCCAAAATTGGGTGAAAATCGCGTCTGCGGGCCCCCGGAGCAAGTTGCAGATGCCTCCGAATCGTATAAAATTTTCAGGCTAGGGTAATGTTGTGTTGTACATCAAGAATCCGTCGTCAGAACGTCGATCAGGATCGATGCAGCCGTGATACAGCTATGCACTGATATATATGCGCGAAAGCAGGGATAACCTGGAATTACTAGGAATTACACTGAAATATCCCCCCTCCCGCAACACTTTCTACATGTTGATTCAATCTCTCCTGACTTCGAGTAAGGGTAATTTTTGGGTGGTGATCACAAATATATTGTTGGAATGTCCCAGTTTTGATTTGCAATGGACTTTCNTAGGGTAATGTTGTGTTGTACATCAAGAATCCGTCGTCAGAATTTCGATCAGGATCGATGCGGCCGTGATACAGCTACGCACTGATATATATGCGCGAAAGCAGGGATAACCTGGAATTACTAGGAATTACACTGAAATATCCCCCCTCCCGCAACACTTTCTACATGTTGATTCAATCTCTCCTGACTTCGAGTAAGGGTAATTTTTGGGTGGTGATCACAAATATATTGTTGGAATGTCCCAGTTTTGATTTGCAATGGACTTTCAGCTGCTCGAAAGCTGACAGTAGCTGAGCAATTTCAAAATTGCTGGGATTTTGGATCCTCGTTTCCCATGTCGTTTTTGTCTGATCAACTTTCTGAGTGGCTCTACCCCCTCTAAATCAGCCAAGCGGAATCGATTGCCGAGGAGAAATGGAGGCGCCGAAATCGGCAACGCGGTGAAAAAAAACAATCAAGGCGATCCGATCACATTTTTTTTTGTTTCTCTTTTTTTTATGCTTTTAAACGTCGTTTTAGACATTTATCCAAAAACGGTTTTTCCTCGCCGCGGGAGAGACAAATCATCTTTACCGCGGAACACCCCCGTGGTCACGTGCCTGTGCACAGCATTCCTGCTTCTTGTGTCTGTTGATGTCTCGTAGAAGCTTATATGACATGTAGAAGTTCGTTTTTTATATTTGTATTCACTTTTTGGTCGCGTGCGTCCCGCGTACAGAGACTTGGGAACGGGCAAGACCTGCTTCGCAAGGGGGTTTGTTCGAGCAAGAGTCGGGGATCCTGGCCTAGCGGTGACTTCACCGTCGTACCTCTTGGACAACACCTATGAGGTTGCAGATGAAGATCTCACGTAAGTATCGCTCGCTGGCTTCCTATCAAGGGTTTGCAGGCCGCTGCAATTAGCGTGCATACTTGACATGTTCGCTGCTTGCCTGTGTTTGAATTACAGACAGATCATTTGTGGTTACGTACACGACCCGCTATTGTTGTCCAGCGCTACATGCAGTCCGTCTTGTGGGAATATTGTACCCATACCGTACAGGAGGCCATCCTCTCTGAAGCAGCGGTTTGATCTACGTAAGTATGCAGTCAATTTTTGTTGTTGTTGAATGTACGTTGAAGGCCTCGGACGGTCTGCAACACACGTGGGTGTGTCCTGTATGTGCATATGTACCTGTGTATACGGTTGAACAACATTTTTTGGTATGCATTAGATAAATTCTAGGTGCTATTCATTTGCATTGACATTGCTTGGGTCTCGCCAGACCAAGCGTTAGAATGACACTTTGCACCCAGTACTGACTAGAAGGTACGCCTTGGATCACGCATCTTGAGAGCACCATAAACCGTGGCTCCTGGTGATGGCACTTCGCGTATGCGTCGTGATACAACGATGCCGCTCTTGTGTTTTTCGGCTGTGTTTTTCGTTGGCCGTCCCATTTTCCCCAACAGACTGCACCACATGGATCTATACCGGCTTCAAGGGGGTACCGATCTTCGAGTGCTCGGTATTCCGGGCGTGTTTGAGACATGTGTTTGTCTTGTTGAGTGGCCTGATCGGCTGGGAGCGACTCAACCAGTCAACAGACTAGGTGAAGAAAACACTCGGTGTTCGGCATAATGTAATATCGGTTTGTCTTCCATTTCTGCCCACGTTGCATGTTACGATCCGAATATCTGCGCGTGTCAAAACGCGAAGGAGTGAATGCTTCCAGTCGACAAACGATTCGAGATTGGTTTGTGATGAAATTTCTTTGCTGCCCGCCCAGCCCCTTTCTGAGCGGTGTGTATGGTAGGCTGTTCTTTCCAGTCGCTAAAGAATACTAAAGCTGTAACCTACCAAGCCTCGAAGGCCAAGATGCTCTCTGCTCAACGAATTGCAGGCTGCAGGCGTTGCATTGGGTTAAACCCGGTAGACACCTGCGCCTGCTACTGAACTTTGATGCATGAGCTTCCCCGCCCGGCGTCCAACTCATGAGACAAAGGTAAAGTTGACCTACTGAACACGGTGTAGAGATCGCCAACGGGGTCGCGGGGCCGAAATCGTACGAGCGTTAGTGATGAACCTGTCTTATGGTCAACTCACGACATGGTATTGTTGCTGATATGCGTAACGCTTATGTACTTGCGCAGATGTTCACCTGACAGCGGTCAACGAAGAAGAACGAATAGTTAAATTCATGGGACATGGCGCCTGGTGGACGGGGGTGGTGGAAGATTTCCGGGAAGCAAGGCGAACAAGGAAGCTTCGTTAGTTCACCTTCAGTGTCGTGCCCGACAATTTCGTGTTTTGCCAGAGTCTCATATTCGTGTAGGAAGCATGTGACTGCAGCACCTCAACAATGGGTGCGTACGATGATCAGTTGAGTAGTTATTTACGAAGATACGGCCTTTGCTTGGTCTTCACATGCACTCGATTTGGGTACCTCAGACACGTTAGCTTTTCCATGACCATCAAGGGCCCATGTACATGCACACCAAGATTGTGTGTGAAGTCTTCCGACGGCATAAAAAGAGACATTGGGTCCAACTTCGCGACTATGACTGTCATGGTGGCCAACCATATGCTCCGGTCGTCGTGTCCTTTGGAATTTAAGTCGATGCGTGACGGTTATCGCTCGTCGTAATTCTTCGGGCCAGGGCACCGGGATGTCGGTTACTAACCTAGGAGTCATCGGACCGAGGGGCGCAGAGAAGTAAGATCTTGGAGGATCATTCCTTTTGTTTTTTTCGAATTCTGCATCGGTCTACAACCCCGCTTGGGCGCATGACTCCGTGCTACTACAAGTAGCTCCGAGCCACTTTTTGAACCGTACCCGGGTACTCGCATTGGATGCTTTCAATGTGGTCCAGGTATCGTAGCGACGCCACTCCTGTTTTTGTGTAATGCACGGTGCATTTGTTTGCATTGAGCAATCCGCTGCTATTACCTTGCTTGTGCGTCATGATCCGGTCTGGGAGATGCTTCACAGAACCACGCACGGAGCACGGCGTAGGATCAGCTCCACATTGGATGCTACAATTTTCGAGAATGATTGACGCCAGGAATTGTTGATGGCAGACGAGGTCCGCTTGGCACGATGAACTACTGCCGTGCGTGACCTGAGGGTCGCATTGCCTTGAAGCTGAGCATACAGTTGTATCGACTTCTGTTTAGTTGGCTGCCGCAGTTTCGTGGACGCACCTCCGCAGCAGGGTGGGGGGGTATCGATTTTGCCAAGATATCATTTCGTAGGCCATGTGGCGGAATGACTCTTCCTCACTCTGCTTGCTGCCCTAGCCACCAACCTCCCCAAGACATCCAAAAAACGCTGGTACTTGGGCGAGCACGGGGCTCTAGCTTTCGTCGTTGACAAAAAACAAAGAAAGTGGACGGTTGATTTTACGTGTGTGCTCTTCCTCGACTGTATGTCAAAGAGGACGGCCTCCTTGACAAATTAACTCTTCCCAAGAAAAGTTCCCCAAACTTCCTTCAGTGCTGTTTCTTTCAGTCGCAACAGAAATTGCAACCCCCAAACGGGCTTCAGGACTTGGGTGACCTCGGGCAATGATAATGGATTAGATCGTACCATGTGTTTTTTTACACGCCATGGAAGTTCGTCAAAAAGACATTCCAGGAGAGTCCACGTGTGAGACGAAATTGTACATCAAGACAAGCATGACCGTAATTATACTCTACAGCAGAACGTCTTAATGCTTCCACCCGAGACTATTTCACTGTCCATCGTCTGCGGCACAAGGTGTTTCTTGTCCACTAATATCAGCAAGCGCGGTTGACTCTAGCTGTTCGTGAACAGCGCTCAATGTGTTGTCCAGAAATTCGCGATGCCTTGCTGCAGATGATGAGATCTTGTCTCCGCTACTGCTGTTGCTGCCGGCTCGAGGGTCCCCGAGCGATACATTTCCACTCGTGGTGTGCAAGCGTGCAGGCTTCGTTTGTAGAGCGGAAGCATCAGATCGCCCGGTATACGCAACCAGGGTCTGTGGCCGTTCATAGGGGCTCATCTTAGCTGCCCTTCTTGACTTTTTTATCGCTGCCCGAGGGTCCACCTGATGAGCTGGCACTCCAATGCTGCGAAGTTTTTGCTGCGAGGCTACCATATGCATCAAAGGGTGAGTGCCGGTGTACTCCTCAGCACTGAGTTCACGGAAAAATTCCTCCTCACGGGCACGGATTATGTCATCCAGGCGTGTGCCTGAATTTTTTACCACCCCCGAGCCTGAATCCGCTCGTCCCACTTCGTTCCTGATAATGTCCTCCTCCCTGCTCAGGAAGTTGCAGGGTGAGTGGCGGCAAGGTTGGATGCTTCATGTTCAGGATGTGAGAAGCTGCAGGATATAGAAAAAAAAAAATAGTGGCAAATATTTTGGTCACGCACCAAAATTTGAACTACATATCACAAGTGGAGACCCACCAATATTGCGGCGGGTGGATCGACCAAAATCGCTTCACAAGCTACAGAAGCTAGAGGACGTGTTCCTTGCGGCAAACCCCTGTCACGAAGGGCAACTATCCTGGTCGTATTTGGTGCCCTGCGCGTACCTTCGTATTGTTCTTGGTAGTTCAGGCGAGACTTGTTGAGGCACGTTGGAGCTGCCCATTGGACGTGTCATACTGCTTTTCTTTTTCGGCAATGGTTGCCACGAATCCTCCCTCAGCTTCAAGCGGCTGAGCGTGTGTGATCGATGCATGGCGCTGAACTGCGTAGATATTGTGTGGTCCGTCAAGGCCTGCCTGCCGGTTGCCCGAAATGCGAGCGATGCCAGTTCCGCGTACACGAGAAAGCAGGACTCGCAAACGAATGCAGTCTGCTTTCGAACGACATCGAAGGAGAGAGATACGGCAATGTAGCAGATGTTGCTTGTGATTTGCATTCTCGAGTGCGTATAGTTCGGAAACACATTCTTCCTGTTGAGTAGTGCATAGGACCACTACGCATGCGCTACCAACGCAAACTATCCGTGATTCAGCATTCAAGAAATCGGTCGTACAAACACCATATTTTGCGCAAACCTGTCCAACGGTACCTTGTACAAGAAGAGTGGGTCCCGCCGGTGGCGCTCGTAGCCCTCGGCAGCGAGTTTAGGGTGCAGAGTGCGTATGACTGGGGGCACGACGACATCCTCCGTAGCTATCGTTGATGGGTCGGCATTCGTCGCCAGAGAAATATCGCCAAAGCCGACGCCACCTGCCGCTTCCAATATTTCTGCAGATGGCGGCCACTCCACGACACCCGTTCGATTGGCCGGGTCACAAGACACGAGGTCAACCACCTGTTGGGACAAATGAGCTCGTTTGTACCTGAATGGCCTTCTGCTCGGACCCAAGGAGGGCATGTGACGTCCTGCTCACTATGGACATGCACGCGCGGCTGACATGTCTAGCTACAATGTTGCTTTCGCGTGGGTTGGTGTATTCGAAATTGGATACCCTTGTCACCTGCTCGAAGTGGGCGATGATTGTTTTATAGTGCACAGCATGGAAGTTACTGCCCGATGAGGTCTTGCCGCAGCTCGAGCACGTGCCGATAACCGGGCTTCTGATCTCCTCACGATGATGTGCTGCGCCTTGCTGCAGCGTGACTTCTGACGGAATCTTCACCTGGGGGAGAAGAAATGCGTCGTTGATGTCACGTAGACTGCAGCGCAGCTCGCATCACCGCCACGAGCACCACGGGTGGCCCTCCAGCATGACTATTTCGTACCGGTGAGGGCCGCGTGGGGCATCAGCTACAGTGACCGGGTCGAAGTGGCCAGCTTGAACTAATGCACAGACGGCCAAATAATACTGTCGAGGTCAACGCGATTCTTCCACGCTCCTTGCCTGACCTTCCGATCGGCCTAGAGATACGTAGCACACACAACGGGACGAATACACCGCAGGGTAGCTTATTCGGTCGTTCCGATGCTATTCATCTACTTTTCTTTTTCCTGGATTACTCACCAGCTCTCCAATGTTGATGGGGCCACCCACGCAGGTAAAGGACTCGCGCCCCGGTGGCATCTCAGATGCCAGCCGGATGGAGTTGCTCCACAGCAGCCACACGCGATCCCGAGAGTCGATCTTAAAGTTAAGGGATATGCGACAAACCCTTGTTTTCCTGAACAATACCTCACTTACATGCGCCACAATGCTTTCACAACACCTTTGCACTTGCGACGGCAACACGCTTCCTCGAAGTGGACCTGATCCAGGGCGACAGCGGCGCGACAATGATTGCACGCGTCTATCAAATATGAACCAAACATACGCAATCATATCAAAGCAGCACGTGGTATTCGCCAGCAGACAATTCCTATACGCTTTGGGCGCGCGTCTGAGCCGGCATCTAATTTTCCGGCAGATTGGTGGCATGAAATAGTTTCTACGGGAGGACTCACAGGCAGTGCTGAAGATGTCAGGGCCATCGTACGTGACAGTTCGCTCGTAAATTCCGTAGCGCCGGTCGTGAAGCTGGCGGCAATTCACTCTCCTCTCCAATAAGCACATCTTGGGAGACCATATGGCCCTCACCATCGCTGCCAATTGGTTGGATACGAAGGGTGGCATGGATGGAATATCCCACTCCGGTCTAGGCCGTAAAGCTGCCTGGCGGCGATCGACAACTGCAGCAGTCCCCCTTGTTTCCCCCCCGGTGCAGCGTGGACCCCCCTCCCCCCGCCATAGATATTCAGCCGAAAGTTGTCGAGTTTCCCTGGGGGAAAGCAACGAAAAACGTTCTCCTCGTATCCCTTGAATTTCCTCTCCACAAGTACTGGTAGTTGTTTCCGACGAAAGTTCCTTCGGATGAACGTTTCCCCCAGTTGCCCCAATATTGGCACCAATACAGAGGAAATGCGCTAGATTCTTGGGCTGAACATGATGTTGCTATTCGGCACATTTGCGAGTGAGTGTGATACAAGTTGGCGGTTGTATACAATTTCACATCTGGTAGAGTGTCAGCACTGCCGGAGGTGATATCATGTCTAACCCCGGAATGCGGAAAAGGCACGCAAGCATGGGAGACTAAAACGAGCGGTGTATGCGTATATGTGTGCGTTTCTTTGGGTGGCATCGCCCACGCTAACCGGCTGACCATTGAAAAGACGCCAACTTTGTAGGGGGACCAAAACCGCGAACGCCCTTTCTAGTCCGCGGGCTCCGTTGTGTTCACCATTAGTTCATGGTGTCCCCCGCAGAGGCGATTCCGCCCAAAGGGGTATGCGGTGTTTGTGACGTAAAACTCCCCTATTTCCACAAAGTAGCTCCCGGGGGAAACAGGGGAGTTTTTCGTCACGAACACCTCATACCGAGCACATTCCTGAGCCGGGGGATGAACAGAGGGGCCTGCGGTACGGCTACTAAAGGCGAGTTCCGTTAGGATAACTCAGCTAAACGTTGTGCCTTCACGATCACCTACCGTTTCGGGTTCCCTTGGGCTCCACGAACCGTTGAAGAATGCCATTACGTTCCTTCCAGCGGTTATACAGAAAGTTGCCTGCAAACATGGACGATGGGTGGCACGTACATCCTGTTTTACGATGCGATGCGTGCTATGTGCTATCGTATGAAGGAGGACATGAAAATAAAGACTTCATGAGGCAACTCTTGTAACCTTCTCTTTCGGCTTTTCTGCCAACCTATGTAAAAGCGAAACATGAGCGTTTCGAATCTGAATTTTCGGTTGATTACAATCAATCTCAACTTCCCAAACTCACGTAGGCCTTGCCGATCCAGGTACTCGATGGTTGTTTTGTCTTCGTTTTCTGCAAAATTTTGTAGACGAAAACGTTGTCTCTTTGAGCGGATGGCATGGCTTGAAACTTCCTCAGCAAACGAGAGTACACTTGTAACGAAGCCCGGTCGAGTACCTTTGGCTGCCACCATGCCTGCCTTGCCTTCGCTAGTTTCTAGACAGATAATCCAGAGGTTGGATCATCCCACTACCTGTCACACGGCTATACTTTCACAGCGAAGGGGAGCGAGGATCATTTCAGTTCATTTCATTGTATGCGCAACCAAATGTGATCGTGCATGCGTATCGTACGTTTATATGGCTCATCTATCAAAGCCAGACACCGTCCATTTGCTCAGGTGCCGGGTTGGAGGTGGGCTACACGACCGCACGTGCTTGATTTTCTCTGCCCTACTTTGATCTTTTAAGCCTCGCGTTGTTAGAAGTTTAAATGACATGTGTCGCTACTACTTGCCACTAGCAGTACCGGCCACAAGAGTAGTCGTATTTTGGTCACAGCAACAGCCCCAAACGTGATAAGTGTCAATCGATATCTTTGCTTAAGAAGAGGCAGGACAACAAGGTTAGACTACCGTATATGACACAGGATAACACACCCCCTGGACCGATTTTCAAAGCTCGATTACTCCACGACGAAGAGGATGCATAAACGAAACGATACATTTTCGAAAAGCCCTCGACGAGACGGTTTCAACGCCGCCGTTTTCGGCGCTGTGACTGTTCCTGCAGCTGAGAAATCGAGCTTCGAAAATTGGTCAAGGGGGTGTGTTATGTTGTGTCATATACGGTATTCATGTCACAGAAAACGGAGTAAGTACTTCAGTACTGTTTTTCATTGGACACTACACGATCGCCACGCACCACAAACAACTCTTTGTTGTTGCTATATACCGAGGGAAAGTGCCGGGTACTTCAAGTCTTGTAAACTACGGTAACGTTGTAGTCTAATTTGTAGGCTTCGAGATGATGCATTGGCTGCATTCCAACAGCTGGAAAAATGGAACGACTCACCGTCTTGGTACGTAGACCTATTGCTCATCCATGATATGTAGTACCCAACGACGTCCGATCCTACGCTCGCCCTTACGAAAGCCTCTTCAATCTTCGTGTTGATGATGTTGGTTTTGAATTTTTTCTTGACCTTTCCGTCCACGCCGGTGAAATACCAGCTGACAGGCTGCCCAAACTTGTAAACGATAGTGTCTGCAATGTTGATGGTCGGCCGGAACGACAGCTCGTCTTTACACGAAATAAACTCATACAGATGCTCGCAAACCCCATCGCCTTCGAGAGAGTACATCTGCTTGACGGGAAGCAATGCTCTCTCGTTGCATCAATGCCCTGCCGGGAGAAACAGTGAAATTCGTCCTCACGGAGGCATAGCATAGCTGTTGTACGTGTGTACATACAAGTACATACAACATGCATCATGCATGACGGCGACAGTTTCGCGTACTGCTGTATCCCTCCAACGGCCGAACCAACCACTAATTGCGCCGCATCCCGCACCCCGCACCCCCTCGTTGCTCGTTTGCTTGGCCCGTGCCACTGTCGCATTTAGCGCGAGATCCCAAACCCCGAAGCAACTTGTACAGCTGTGCATCGCAGAGGGTCAGTGCACAACACCGACAGTTCAGGTGACAGCTACGTGCACAACGCACCCTTGACTGCTTTGCTGTACAGCAGTAGATACTATGCGCGTCAGTTTTACAGACTTCAGGAAGTGCACCGTCATTTTTTCGAAATCGCTGTGCTCCTTCATCTCCCTTACCCAATTGTTCGCGCCTTCACCTGGTCGAGTGCAAGATTTCAGGTGCGCCAGTTTGTTGCATGAGATATCAATCTATGTTGTTCCAGAAGGAAGCATGCGTGATGCATCCTCCCACCCACGCACCCCCCCTCGGTACTTTCTTCCACAACACCCACGCACTCCCGTCTGCCCCGTACAACGTGTAGTCCACAGCAAGGGTTGGTACCTCGCGCCTTCATTGGTTAACGAAGCATAGCGTGTCAGGTACTAGGTGAGAAATGTTGTTCGTGTTGCCGACTTTCTTTCTAAAGCAGTGCTGCGTACATGTTTTAAAAGTGCCATTTCCTTCGCACAACGAACGCCCGCCCACTTACTGTCGCCTGCATCGGCGACCAGTAGTTGGGTTGCTGTGTGCATCTAAGTGCCATGGTCACGCATGCTGTACGTCTTGCGGCGCACGCGTTATCGCTGGAATCTTTGCAATGCCCTGTGATGCATACTGCTGCTGATGCTTTCTTGTCGCACCCACGCCCGCCTGCCCGTTTCGTTTTACCATGTTCTCTTGGCGAGGTTAGGGCAAATAGGACGAAGGTTAGAGGTTATGGGCGGTCAGCAGTCAAGGCGGGTAGAAGATACATCCGCAGGCGAACCGGAGAGTTGGATGAATCGCGTTGCCGTCAAACCTTCCGAAAACGTGAGGGTTGATAACACGTCCAACCAAACATGCTTTTGGTTTCTTGGTCAACCCTCTTGTCTTGTTTCGGCCACGCTCGTGATGTCGATCAAGGATACCTCCGTCATGAAGTGCGGCAGTCTCATTCACTTGCGCACTTTTTTCTATTCTCCGGAAGGCGCGGCTTGTATCATGCCATGCGAATTCCGACTTGTATCTCTTCAGGTGTATCGACCGCCAATCGATAAAATCGATCCCACCTCTACACGTTCTATAATGGCTTTTAGATGCCTTGCGTTTGTTATATTCCCCGTTGGCGTGCACGTGTTGTCTACGGTACGAACGCGTTGAATTTATCAGTACATCTTATGGCAATGTGTTACCGGTTGGGACCCTCACGTTATTTCCACATACGAAGTTGCAGTCACGTCTACCATACTGACTCCGAGGTTCAGGAAACGAGTTTCCTGTGTGTCCCAGCCTGAAACATGATTCCAAGTGGATGTACCGTCAAGCTGTTACACAACCTTTGAGGAGGAACCTACACTTGAGAAACATGTATCTGAGCCAAGTCCGGACCCAAGCCGTATCGGGCACCGTTTCCTCATTGCTCTCAAGGAAGCTGTAGGGGTGTTACGTTCGGTTGTACGTCGCATCTGAGGACTTGGGACTCATCAAGAGGCGGGAATAACATGATATTCTTTTCTCATATTTGGTTCGGGTCCACTTTCCTTCAACATGGACCCTGCAGTCGGCTCCACACTCCCAGTCGCCGGGCTGAGTGTGCTGACTTTTCCTAGGAGCTCAGTGGGTTTCTTCAGCTGCGTTCATGGCTCAGGTCGGGACCCCGCACTTAATTGTGGGGATTCCATTCGGTTTCAATTTTGGGTGCTGTGTACTTTTATCCAAATTCGCCGTATGATAATTCTATTTAGAGTTAACCTCAACTTCCATCCCCAAACACTTTTGGCGTCCCTAGTGCTCCTCTACTGGTCTATGTGCTCAAATTGTTAGCTTACGGGTGCTCTCGAAGTCGAGGCTCCATCCTGACGAGCGTGGAAACAGCGTTCATGGTTAACATGTGCATGCTGGTTTTGTCGGATGATAACTGACTGTAGTTTGTGTTCTGCAAGGCAATGTGCACGAACACGTGTCTCTTTTAACCGTAACTTGTTGTGGTCACCACTTTTTTGTTGTACGCGGTAATGCTCCTTGCTTTTCCTCTTGCCCGTGAAGAGGTGTCCGGAATTCCCCCCGGACCTCTATCCCTCTTCACCACTCAATTCCCCCCCCCAGTAAGTCAACTTGTTGTGTGGTGGCACACAACATCGAGTACTTGGCAACACATACAAGAGACAGAAATGAAACCCTCTAATGGCCTCGCTTGCGTGAATGTCCACGTGTGCAGCTCGTCAAACAGCTTCAAAGGCAGCAACAGTACCAGGTTAGCAGGGTAGAACCGGAACCTTCCGCCCCCAAGAGTCAATCCAGGCAGCAGGAAGATAGCCAGGTATTTCGGCGAGAACGAGAACTGAGGAGAGAAGAGGTATGTATCGTCCCGGATAATGTTCGTGTATGCACTGCGCTGTTGCAATTTTGTTGCGGTGCGACAAATACAATAAAATTGTATCCACAATGAGCAGGTCCGATATTGGTCACAGTACGATTTGCGAAGAGTCCTAAAGGATCCGTGTCTATTGAGAAAAGCGACCTTCTTGCTGTCGGAGTCAAGCGAATGCGTAAGCATCGTGAGTTGCATACTACGAGTCGGACGAAAAATACAGGAACTCGTTTGCGGGCTGTTGTTGCAATTCTTCGTCTCCCATTAAGTTTCAACCGCAGGGATAGTTCAGTGTGTCCCAGTAAACCCATGGCACACAACTACTGGAAAATCGGAGAGATGGCACGGGCGTACGTCATTTCTTTTTGCCGACTCTTGGCACTCCCATTTCCGGCCGGCATGAGGTTACGTGCTTTCTCGAGTGACCCCGGCAACCTTTTGAGTTGCGACAGACAAAGCGCGTTCGCAAGGCTGTTTCATCGTGCTCAACATTTTTGTCAGGGGTTCACCACTGATGTGTTGTCGGTGTTTAATCTATTCAACGAGGAGTTGTTTTCGTTGAAGTCGGCAAACTGTGTCAAGCTCACCACTAGGCACCTCACACTGCAGAAACACATATGCCGGAACTTAATGGTACATCGTACTACTGCATGCGGCCGCCGTATTGCAAACATTGGACTTCCACTGGCTACCGCGTCGCAAACTGCCTCAGCCACATTCGCACTTGACGCTTTGCCCTTACAGCGAAGACAGTGAGCTACTTCCACGCGTCTGTTTGGTTTGTTAATGGCACGGCAACGTTAATTTGAAACCGGTCAATTTCCAACAACTTGTTTATCAAGGCTGGTTCAGTATAGCAGCGGCCGCACCAGTGGTGTTGAGAGGAAAGTGGGTTTGCCCGTTGCTGTGTCTCCTGCGCTAGTATTTCGCGTGTGTCAGTGCATCCTGCAGCAAATTCACAACTCGTGACAAGGTAAGACTTTTCGGCTCCGGGCAGTGCACTAACGCGAACGGCTATTCCATGCGATTGCTGTGTACGCACTACACACGCTGCTGGTCGGCCTTTGTTCTCAGTCTGGTCAATATCATGGTTCATTTTCCCCCTGCCACAATCAGTTCCCCCCCCCCCGGTGTTTGCCATCGGGGTTGGGTTTTCGTCGCTTGGCAACGACGTTGTAAAACAAGCCAATTCACTTCGTGAACTCGGCAACCAGGTTACCGTTATTTTTTTTTACCTCCGGTTTTTTTTTTGGCGGTAACCATAATGGT